>JAJHUR010092607.1:0-19822 GCA_027495735.1 Lutjanus campechanus
AAAAACTGGGGTTCTATGGGATATGTTTTGGAGCTGCGGGGCGGGAAGTGACGGGTAGAGCAACAGATGTGATTAGATGATTGATCATGTTTTCTTTTGGTTGCAACTCGTCATGAAGTTAGTTCCTAACTGTTAACACTAATTAGCTAGTTCTGCTGCTGCATAAACATGTTACATAAACAGGGACTTTTTATTTTACTTTTTTATTTTCTTTTACAGCAAACGCAACACACAACTTTTCAGTAACTATAATGCTACACCCAGCCTTTTTTACACACTTCTTAAGTCGACTTAAACAGCCTCGATAGCAGTGTCTATCTTGTCTATAGCAGTCACCGTTATTGCCATTACTCCTTCTTGACAATAGCCTGACAAAGGCATTAATCCCACCTGGTGGAGCTGATTGTCTAATCAATAGTCTCCCTCTGGTGCTCGTTTGTCGTTTATTTTTTTAATCGAAAAACTGCTGTTACATATCACAATGCCAGTCAATGCAATCAGTCAACACGGTGGAGTGGGCGGGTCTGAAGGTCTGGATCCTGGCAAGTCATCCTTCTCACCGTGCAGGCAGACGTGAATCTACTCATGGACAAGAGGTTACAGATTGTCTACATCCTGCGCTGTCATGAGCAGGAGCCTCTCGTCCATGAATAGATGCAAGTTCCTTCTTACGCTGTGATACGGGTGGTGGATGTAGTTCCATAAAAAGAAAATATCTGAAACTTCTCACAACAAGGGCTGTGTATTATCTTGAGTAACCAGGTCTTTTTTTTGCCATCTCGCTTCATTATATTTGAGAGAGGGTAGACAGATATTGCCAGAACTTGGCGAGTCACAACAAAACAATCTCTTGGGATACACAGCTCTACAGGTAAGAGGAAAAATATGCATTTTGGGGTGAGTTGCCCCTTTAAGATTAGAGTCAGGCATTGAGGCAACGCTTTAAAGAATAGTTTTTCTGTGATTGCCTTCGACACCTCAGACAGTTTTAAGCTTAATTAAGTCATTGCCATCACCATTAGCTAAATTTGTAGCAACCGCCGCAGCACCTCCGCTCATCTGTCCCCGAAACTCTCCATTAAAGGCAGACGTTCAGCCCGTGAAGATGTTTTTGTTCGTAAAAAGCTTCATAAACGATGTGAAAAATTTCCCACACGCGGGATCAATACTGCATGTCGCTGTAGGCATTTCTGTGTCAACTCCAGGTGACACGCGGCAGCTCATATATCGCACAGGCGACGTACACTGACGCAGCTGATCTCATTAACATATTGTACATCGTGTCGTCCCCGGCACTGCAGGCACAGATGGGTTGAAAATGACACTGCTGTTTCTTCTTGTTTTTTTGGACAGATAAAACCAATTCATAGCCAACGGGTTCGAATGTACTTTGCTGATTACACATTCATTTCAAAGCCGCGGAGTTTGCAGCGAACAACCACGTCTTTCTGAGTGTTTCCATTCCTGTCTTGCTCATATAGAGCGACTGAGCATGAGGTTAGAGCCGTCTTGTCAAAGCACTGTGTATAATTAAACACTTTGATCTGTAGGCAGAATCCAGCTTGTATCGTGGGTTGCCACTGCATGCTTGACTCTGAGGACTATTTATAATTGAACACTGGAAGGAAATCACACTCTTTAGAATATGGATATGATGTTCAATTACAGTGTATCACAGCAATACATCCTATCCTTCGTGTCAATGTGGGAGGAATGCATTAACAATTTTACTTTACAGGGAGACTCACCACTGACACACAGGATTCACATATTTTGGCAGAGACAATCAAATCTGCATTCGTGAGCAATTCCTCTCAGCGCCCGAGCCAATGCTTTAGTCAGCGTCGCCGTACCGGCGTGCAGGCTGCTCCACTGAGAATGAATTGCAGGCTGACTTTTTGTACTTAACTCAACAAGCACTACATTTTCCCGCTATCGCTTCCAAACAAGAACATATGCTGTACATCCTTGATATCTATCAGGCATACCTACGCAGTCACCTTAATAATCTGTTCTTGTTTGTACTGTGAGGAGGTGCACATCTGCGTAGTGTCACAGATTATTATCTAGGAATAAGTCGACCTAGCTTCAAGCTATGCGGGCTGACTGCCTAAAGATAGAATTTTGTGGAATTTCAAAACCACACTGTAAAAAAAAAAGAAGAGTTGAGAAAGCTTGAAAAGGTAAAGCAACCAGTTGTAAAGCCTTTCTGAGTTCACTCAGCTGAGGCAAATTTGTCATGTCAACTTCACTCAGAGTGCAACCTTAAGTTTGTCAAACTTAACATTACTAATCAGATCCAGTCATGTAGTTAAGTTAAGAAAACTCAAATGATTTCTATTTTTATTTTAGATTACATTGAACATATGTATACCACTTATATTTCAAAATATAGTTTTTCATATAGGTTTTTATATTGTTTATAAATTTTCTAGACAGCCTAGTTGGCGGACTCATACCCACAATGTTTTATTATTGTGAGGAGACAAATCCCCAAATATGGATATTTTATGCATTGCTGTTGTAGCTTTTAAGTCTATAAGAAGACATAGTTTCCAGTTTTTCAAATGTAATAATTGCATTTTTCTTAACTTTGAGTGAACCTAAGCTCATGAGTAATGAGTAATGTTAAGTTTGACAAACTTTGAGGGAACTTCTTAACTTTAACTGACATGATGCAGCTAGTTTCCTTATTTTTTCTGTCTTTTCTTTTACTTTTCTCAATTTTTCTTTTTTAACAGTCCAAACAAGCGTTAATTTGTCCTGTTTTTTCCAAAGAAGACCGCGTAGTAAATCAAGTTTTAAAAAAAATTCAAAATTCAAAGTAAAAAAGGAAAAGAAAGGAGACCTGTGACCCTGTGGAGTAACGTCCGGGAGCACGAGAGGCGGTGCCTTTTCCAGAGCCGATGGAGCTGTCCACACTTTTGCCACTGCAGCAGTGAGTGCGCAGACATTTTCCATACTCCTTACGCACCTGTATGAAATTAAAGCACAGGCACATTATGTACAAGCTAACGATTAGTCCAAATGCAAGGATTACAGTCTCAGGGCTTCTCATACTTTTGGAGATGCTCTTCTGATAAATTCCCTGAAGCATGACATGAATTTAATGATGCAGTCCACTGATGTCAAGATGTACAATTTCCCAACAGAAGAGAATGAACCCATACCTTCTTCTGCAGCACACAGTGGAAAATGAAGATGAACATCCCCTGCAGGGAGTTGAAGATGGTGAACAGGTAGGCCATGACCACCGTGCTCTCGTTGACGTACATCAGGCCAAAGGCCCAGGTCAGACCCAACAGACACAGCAAGGCAATGGCCCCAATCACCCAGGATCTGGAATATAAACAAAGAGCCTTCTCACAAACCTTTCCACAAGGTCATTATATTCAAAGAGTTTCAAACCCGGTCGTGAACTTATGAGAAGCAGCTTTTTTGTCGCTAATTCAACATTTTGAGAGAATAAATTAAGGTATGGCTGATTTAAAAGCCACAACTTTAGCAGGAGCGTGCGCTCCCACCGAATAATGAAAAGAAATCAGTTCAAGGTCGTTTAATCCACGGCTGAAAATCAAGGTTTTGCTATGAGAGGGGAGAGATGGCACAAAACAAATGAGGAGGGAAAAGAAACTGATGAGAAATGACAATGGATTTAATCTTCATTCTAAGTTTCTGACGATACCTTTTCCTTCCCTTATTTGCCCTCTTTCAGGTGATGCCCCCGACGATTGGAAAAGCCACAGACGGTCATAAAACTGCAGATTCATATATACGATAATGGAGGTCTGTATAAATGGGAGGGTAACAAATATGGCATTTTCATTAGAAGACTATTTACATGAGTACATTACATGTTGGATTGTATTGCCCGGGGGTTGGGATAAGTGTCTTGTAAATTCTTACTCAAGCTGAAAGGTTGAACTGAGATAAACGCCCTTGAGAACGCCGAGTCTATTAAGAATGAAGGGCTCTATCTTGGTGCGAGCACGCTGCGCAGAGAAAGAAGTGGCTTTTTTTTTTTTTTTTTTTTTTTAAATTCACCTGCACCCTTTTGGCATATTGGTGACTCCCTGCGCGCCGCAGTGGGCGAGGCAGAGTTAAGATTAATATCTGATTCTTGCCGACATCTGTCATCCACGACAGCCTTGCATGTATGAAGATCTTCCCTTTGAGTTGATTAAATCCTTTTACAGCCATCTGAAGGCGGCAGTTATGTTTTCATTCTGCAGCCTCTAATGTGAGTGACACACTTTGTCAAAGCACAATTACACACACCAGAGCGATCAAGTGATCTTGATTAAACATTGCGCAAACTACCTGATGGTCTACAGTTAACTCCACTGCTCTTGTGCACTGCGGTCGGTTATATCTCGACATCAAAGCTCCCAGCTTCCAAATTAGTTTACGGTATAATACTGAAAGGAGGAGGGGGCTACGGGTCAAGTGACAGCTGACAGCAACACGTGGTGAATCAGAATGACGGCTGCTCATATAACCTGTGGTTACATTTTTCACAGGAATGTCACTGTGAATACGCAAAACACTTCAGTCACAACCTGATGAAGGTCTTCTTTGGGTGTGTATCTTATTGTTCTCTGTGGATGACAAAGGTACTTATGATTGCAAATGTGGCTGTTTTATGGTTTACTGTAATAATATCGTGCATCGTTATAAATTGTGACAGCCAGACATTCAACATGCAGAAAGGGAACTTATTCTGACTTTGGTGGCATATTTGAGCTGCTTTATATTTGCACCTGCGGCACACTGCATGTGTCCTGCACCTGTGATCCCACTTTGTCAGCCTTACCACCACTGTGAGATGAACTCAAGTACATCTTTATTCACACCACTATTAATACACATACTATTAATTATATAGAAGCGGACATTGTTCATGACTTTTATTCACTAGTTTTAGTTACTGTGACCATTTAAACTACTTATCAATTTGTTTTATCCATCTATGTCATCTAATTTATTCATTATTTCTTAGCTAACTATGTGAAACATTTAGCCATTACTTTTAGATAATAATTTCATCCATGTATCCATTGCTTTAGCTATCTCTCTCAACCAGAATCCATTACTTTTAGCCACCTATGCGAACCATTTATCCATATCCTTCCACTCTATCTTTTCATTCTCTCTGAATCACAACATTTGGTGTTCAGACTCAAAAGGTAGATATGCTTTGTTCAATCAAATCTTTCTTCTTGAGATCTTGAGCCGCTTTACAATTTTCAAGTGCTACGAGTGCAGAAGTACCCCCTGAGGTAAGAGATGATTGCAACCGCTGCCCTACACTCCGATTCAGATTGGATGTAGATAGAACAAAAAAAGAAGAAAAAAAAAGACAACCACCAGGCAAATGTGAGTGCTGTATCTACTTTACATTACAGTACTAATATATATGGAGTGTGCACGGTGATGATACAGGTGCCATTTAAAACTAATCTTGCTTGTCACATCTGTAGGCTATGCATATCTAAGATGGGAGTGCTGTGTGCACACTAATGCGGCCTTCAACATGACTGAGTACTCTACAATAAATCACGTTAATGATTCAGAGAGGCAGCGAGATGGATTTGGGTGTGGATTTGTTCATATGGAGACGTAAATGAAAGATGGCACTATGGGGGGGAAAAAAAGGGCCCTCCAATTTTGGCTTACTTGATCTCAGGTTCATAATCCTGATAGCTGAGCAAAATGACAAGAAGAAGAAGAAGAAAATAACAAAAAGCAAACAGGCAAAAATAAATCAGATCACAAAACAAAGAGATGGAGAGGTGTAATCCAAAATGTGTGGCCGTAAATGCAATGTACAAATTTAGACATTAAGAGGGAAACAATACACCAAGAAGGAAAAATTTTGGCAGTGGAGATCAAAGCTACATTCACAGCATCCACATCCAAACATCAAGGCCAGACATTCATACATTTTGGGAAGGGATTTGTTAGTGATTTACAGGTGATAACCATAATTATCTCGCTTCACAGAAGTATGAAGTATCCAGCCCCCCCCTCCACATAAATGCTGGCAGACTTTCGCATTTAAGCTGTTATAAATGGGCCAGGTGTGCGGCAAAATAAATGATTTATGAATTCACCAAGGCAACCATTAAACATAATTTTCCCAGGGCTGTCTTAATGACCTGGTGGGAGAGGTACTTCATCAAGGCGATTGCCCCCGGAATGGACACAGAAACACAAGCGGTGGGCACAGAGAGAACAAAATATTGTCCTCTAACTAGTGGCAGTCCTGCTCAAGGAATGGTGGATGATAGAGACACAAGAGGTCATAAGAAATGCGTCCAAGAGGACAGGATATGAAGAGGCTACGACTCATATCGCGCGAGGCTTATCTTCTTCTGGAGTTATCAGATAAATGTGGGGATGAATTTGAGAGCTGCACATGGAGAGAGCCTTGAGGCAAAAAACTTCTGAGACTGCATAAGAGTCACTGAAATGCAAAAAATGGCTCACTTACAAATGAAGAGGGAACATTTCAGCTGAGTTTTTTCCTGTCAGGACTGCTGCATGACTGAAAGCTAATATTATTAATAAAATAACAGTTACAGAACCTCTCAGTTCATATTTCTGGCATCATCAAGTTCAAAATTGTTATATAAAGTGCATCTGGCAAGTTATTTAGTAATAATTCTAATTAAATGCGTATTTTAAAGGGACAGCACACCCACATTTACTGTGGACGGAGTCAGTAAGCAGCGCTTTAACCACTTAAAAAACAAATAAATAAATAAAATAATAATAATAAAAACAGTATCAGTTTAAGTAGTATGTTTAGAATATTTTCACTGCAATACTTTGACATCAAACAGCCTTTTCTGATGGGAAACCATCATTTTATGAGCCAAATATCACTTTCTCCTAACCAACCAAACTCCATAGATGAAATCAGTAATTTTACCTTGTAGAGCACGGGGAGTTGTTGGTCTACTGCTGCCTTGATTGTTGAGTTAGTTTGTGTTATGGTGTGACTTTGGTGTTTTAAAAGGATAGTTTGGATTCACCAAAGTCACACAATGACAAAAACAAACTAGCAGATCGAGGCAGCGGTGGACCAGCCGCTCCTGTGTTCTGTGAAATAAAATTGTTGATTTCACCAATGGAATTTGGTTGTTTCGGAGGGAGTGATATTTGGCTTATATAGCAGTGGGTTTCTGTCAGAAAAGGCTGCCTGATGGCAAAGTAAAATGGTGAAAATATTCTAAACACAGCATACACTTAAACTAATATTGATTTTTTCGTTTTTCAGGTGGATCTTTTTTAACTGGCTAAAATACCTCTTGTTGTTGACTCTGTCCACAGCAGTTCATTGCTTAATTTATGTGCCCTTCTGCATCCACTGCAGGTGATACACTGACTATCAATAAGTACCTTATACAGCCCCATGTCAAATAATCCAGACTATCAAACTATCCCTTTAATCAAATTTTAAAATGCTGAACATAGCATCTAAGAAATGTAAGTATTTGTGCTCGTCACGAAACCATAGATCCATCTGAGTGGCTCTGCAATATATAGATATACTATCCATCCCTGAGGGCTGTGGCAGAGTACCTCTAGGCTTTCTAAGCACAAAAAAGTGAGAGAAGCTTTAGTGTGCTAATAGTCGAGAAGAAACGCCAAAAATGAGCAATTTCAAGCAGAGAACTACTTCAGACTGTGGCGTCAAATTACTGCCAATTTCCTCAAAATGACTTAATTTGCAGAGGTGCCATTCATCGCTATGTCAGAGATCATTTATGTATGAGACTGCAATAGGTCAATTCAGATTTGTATAGAGTCATTTTATAGGCTGTTTCTGGAAGGGAAAGAGGAAGAGCTGTGATCAGCTCCGACAGGGTGTTAATTATTTAAGCAAAGGTATGCTCAAAATGCTAATCACCTCAAAGTGTTTAAGACATCAATAGTGCAAAGTTTTTGATGTTGGCAGGGACATTTTTATCTTTGACATCATCCTCGTTAGCATATTTTATTTGAAGTTTCTTATCTGCATAGGGAGGAAGCTATGTGAGTCACAAGTCAGACATTTTCTCTGAAAAAAAAAAAGAAGTTCAGTCCTTCATGTTCTAAATATGGTGCATTGGTATTTAAAGTCACAATGGTGCAAAAGTCATATTGTAATCCATGAATCACAGGGCAGTGGCAGCCGCTGTCTCCATTACAGGGTGATGAGGGAAAAAAAACACGTCAAACACAATATCAATTCTATTCTACACCCTCTACTGAGAAATGTTGCGTCTTACCAGTGCCATTCTACAATAACACATCCATCATAATAACGGTAGCTAAAACGAAGAGGGAAAGGAGAAAAAAAAAGGAAGATGGAAAAAAAACAGAAAGATGTTAAAGATAAACACACAGCATAAGATAAAAAGGCAGGATGTGAGTGCTAATCAAAAGAAGAAAAGCAGAGAAAGAGATACACAGCGAAAGAGAGATGAAACATTCATATTAAAACAAGGCAGCATGATGAAATCTGAACAGAAAACGTGACATCAAACCATAAAGAGGAACCAAATGGCAGCGAGATAAGGAGAAAAAGAAGACACACCTCATTAAACTAAGCTAAATTGACTTAATTAACCTGCGGTATCATCATTATCAAACCAGTTCACCTTGATAACTCAAAGAAAAGCTTATACAGTATAAAAAGAAAGCAAGAATGGATATTTAGAGATCATTTTATCATTATAGAAAGGGCTAAATTGACTTCTACATCATAGTGGACAAACACATTTCTGGCTTTTGTATCCTGCAGTGAATTTTAGACTGCGCCTGATGCTTGGTGCATATCTCCACACTAATATTACCACTACTAGGTAAGTATTATTAGCAGTAGATGTATCATTGAGGTTCATGGGCTGCAGCTGAGTATCATTGAGGGACAGAGTAGGAAAAAATGTCCAACATTAAAAATAGCTCAGTGTGAGTAGGCAGCCATATCATGGAATAATGTCAAACAACATCTTGGGCTAATGTCACATCTAAAACTCACCACCCCCTCTCAAAACAGAGTTACTGTCTGGGGCTTTTATTTTGAAACAAACTCATCATGGGTTATCGGTGATGATAAATTTACTGTATGGTTCTTTTATTTTGAAAAATGATCCAAACTTGGTCCATCCCTAGTTTTCATGTTAACATACAGTGGCTGTTGGGTGCCAAAGCAATCCTCATCCAAAGCTCCCTGTTACAACAGTTACTCTATGGGGGTTTTATTCTGAAATAACCTGCCTTGTCCTAAGTTCCCTGTTGAAATACAGTTACCGTCTGGGTCGATCCCTAGTTTTCCACTGACACAGTGGCCACTGGGGGCTTGTATTTTGCAAAACAAGGCTCACGCTGAGCTTCCAGTTAAGCTACAGTTAGTCTATGGAGCTTTTATTTGTAAAAAAAAAAAAGAAAAGAAAAAAAAAAGCCTCATCATTAGATCCCTGTTGAGATACAGTTACTGTCTTTAACTTTTGTTTTGAAAGGAAACAGGTCTGTGCCTAGTTTCCTGTTTACACACAGTGGCCATTTGGTGTTTTTATTTTGAAAAACAGGCCAACTCCTGAGCTTCCCGACTTCCTTCCTGAACCACAAGGATTAAATGAACTTTATTTGAATTCATATTAGAAACGGATACTTGCACCACTATTTTATGAAGAAACACGTGTGCCAGTTAACGGTGATGGCAGGATGTATGTGGGTAAGCACGTACAATACCAAAGCCAGCTTTCTGAATGTGTTTGTGCAGTCGTCTGTTGAGTAATGGGGCTTGACTTTAAAACTGTGTCAGATGAATGAGGGCTGACAAAAGCAGTGCGGCTCCATACTATTTTCCAGTGGTCATCTGAAACACTGCGGACTGTTTCGGGGTCAGGCGGTCAGTTGCTTGCTACATTATGGAAGGCCAGTGTAATAAATCATATGACACTGAGAACTCCAGCGGTCAATATTTTGCTGCAGAACAAACCATGCAATGTATCTTGCGGTACCAAACATGGGTATCATATATATATACTCTGGGAGTGCTGAGCAAATATACAGCAGTTATTGTAAACTTTAGGATAACTAAATATATTAAAAAATTTGCCAGAACAAGTGTTCTGTTTGCAGTGTTTTAAATCAACAAAAGGCCACTCGAAAATGTGCAGTTTGATCTTAAAAAAGGCATTTATTAGACAGTGAAAGCTGGCATTTCACTAGGGCTATAGATGCCTTTTTTTCTCCAGAAGGGCAAAGTCATCTGATATTCTTACACTCACCCTCAACAATCGCTCCTCATGCCTAAACCTAAACAACCAAACAAACAAAGGCAATAAGTACGGACCAATCAGAGACAGAGTAGGGTGGGTCATGACTTTGCCCTCCTGGGAAGTTTGGTATCTGAAGCCCTTTGTGAAATAGTCATAATTCCAAGCCTAATAAATGTCTTTTTTTTTTCAAGATAAAACTGCACATGTTAGAGTGGGCTTTTATTGTGACCAGTCTGAAGCACACCTGTGCAATAATCAAGCTGTTTAATCAGCATCTCTTTACGCCACATCTGTCAGGTGGGTGAATTATGTGGTGAAAGGAGAGGTGCTCACGAAACATGAATTTTAAAAAAATTGTGAACAAAATTTGAGAGAAATAAAACTTCTGTATTGACAGAATAAGTCTTTGGTCTTTCACTTCAATTCCTCCTATATTTTTGTTGAGTGTACTTCGATACTGTCTGTCTGAGCGTAAACAAAGACATGTGACAGAGACTCATTTGTATTATTTGTATTGGTTTCTAGCATCAGCTCTAGCTTACCAGAATCCACATTTAGGCATTTTGCACCGACATGGAACTGGCTCTGTTCCAGTTCAAGCGCTTATTTCAATTTTTTCAAATAGTTTTACACTTGCACTAAATATACAATGTTGTTAAATATAGTTTAATAAATAGATAATGCTATACAATACATACAAGGCTGCACATAAAACCTGTAATTGTTTATTGTATTGGCCGATACTGCTTCTAGCAAACGGTGATCAGCCACATAATCCTAATCGGTGCGCCCTTATTTGTAATTGTATATATCATTTTGTGAAATTTACATGTGTATAGATGGAAACTGAGAGTTAGTAGTAGTAGTTTAGGATGAGTGGGAAAAACCCAAGCATACTAACCTAGCTGATGTTATTTTGTCTTTAAAATCCGTCTAGTTTACAGTACATCTCTATTCAACAACCTTTGATCATGCATTAAGTCGGACGTGTCAACCTCATTCCATATTTCTTCTACTCTTGATCTCTTCTTGTCTGACTGCGAGTCTTCAGTAAAAACCTGTCTCATAGGAAAATAGTTTGTATGGTGCAAACTTTTTAATTTAGTAATATATAAATCTCTACTTACATTACACTTACATATGCACATACTTACTTACATCATAACTTGGGTTTGCTTGCACTCACAATGAGCTGATGCAACCAACAACTTGTTTTTCCTCAGTTCACAGGAGGATAATAAAACTGAAAAATATACCAACTTCTGTGTTCCTCCGAAGTGACAAATTTGGTGAAAGCTAAACAACTCTGTCGCCCTCCTACTTCATGCCACCTTGAGGTGCCCGTAATGTAAGAATGGGTCACACTTTGGACCCGCAGCACTTAAAATCCGTGGCTCGGCTCGGGAACATCCTGCAGTGAATCTGTGGTGGAAAAACACATTGGCACAGTACAGTCTGCCGCGGCGGAGCTAAAGCAGGCTATGTCATGCTCGCGGAAGATTGTTTTTTTATGTGTGTATCACTGGGCTGAGAGAAGCGGGGCAGACAGGGCCACTGTGCTGAGACACAAGCAGTGATGTGATGCCACAAAAAACAGCCAGAACGCCGGCCATAAAGTAGACTAATGTGTCCAGAGTGGCTTCAAAAAAAACGAGGCAGACAGCAAAAACAGAGCAGAGACCCTTATCCATCACAGCAAACAGGCAGCAAAACAACTTTATACCATCTGTAGAACGAGTCTGCCCTGACACCAGGTACTGTAGCTGCAGCTTACGTCAAAGACAAAGACCCAAACTGCTGTGTCATTCTACAGGGTAAAGCCTTTAAAACAACTTTTAAAACAATTTTTTTCATTTCTGGACAGACTTCTGGATGAAACTTTTAGAAGGGTAACCTGATTGTATTTAAAGGTGCGCTCATCGACAGTTTTGTAGTAAAAATGGATCACATAATCAATTTTAAGTGAAAGGAGTCACTCGAGAAGACTCAGAAGCCCCACTCAACTCTACAACGCATTTTAGTGTCTTTCAGTTCATTGTTTTGGTTATATGGTCTGCAGTTTTAGCATTTCACTTGCCCCACCCACAATTAGGTTTAACAACTGATGAAGAAGGATCCAAGTTGAATTTTAGCAGACTCAACATCAGCACAATATCAGTAAACTCTTCTTTGGTTACTTTCCCAACATTAATCATCTTCATTGAACTTAGTTTCACTCCACATTTTTCCACTGGTCATCCACGCCCCCCCTGGCAGTGACTCTGTGCCCCACCAGGGTGGCCACCGCGCCAATGTAATCCATCACGGTTGGACGTCAAGACTTCATTATTTTTTGTCAATATTGCATTACTATTTCATAGTAATGCTTTTCTGCAGACTGATTATTTTAAAAAGTCTGCTTTTATTACCTCTCAGCACTAATGTTACTCTCTAACCATGATGGATTGCAAAACTAAAACAAGTTTCAAATGTCAATTACTACACTTTTGTATCATATGGAAATAAATGGAAACCTCGGGCAGTGCAGAGAATACATCCAAATGACTTAAAAGGAAGCGGCTCTGCTTATAATACATAATAGATGAGCAAAAACATGCAAAACCGCTCTTATGGTCCTTTAAGGGGCAATTTTAAACAGCCTCGCTCATTATTCCACAGGGGTATGTACATTTCCACTGAATGTACACAAACATATTGCACTTGCAACATATCTTGCCTGAAGTAAAGTGATTTTATCTGTAGCATTAAAAGAAGTGTTTTACCAGCTGAAACTTGTGTTGTGTAAGCAAAGCTGAATTTCTCCTGTACAGTACCTGTATGAGTCTAGCGAGGCATTCAAACTTTTACCTTGAAAGTTTGGATCTGAGTTTTATAGTCACTATTGTCCCTTAAGCTTTCATATTATCTGAAAGCAGTCAGGCACAGGAAGATAAACAGACTCAAACACACATAAAACACAAACACACACACACAAGATATGAATATTCATCTGCGGCATGTTGACACCAAGATAACACCAGGTCAGCTCTGTCAGATTGTCTCCTGGCCTTTTGCCGTTAAGACAACACTGTTCTTCTGATAATGATGGAGACACAACCTGTTTGATTTTAACCCCGCCTGACACAACCTTTCAGCATAATGGGAGGTGCTTACCTTGCAGCCTCAGACTCACGGACCCTTGGGTTGAGGCGCTCGCAACCTTAAGTGCTTTTAATGAGGTTTCAAAATATCAAAGGGGGAGATGCGAGATAAAGTGAATTGCTTGAGAACACCGGCTTGAATACAAAACGTCGCTTTTTAACCAGGCGTTCATTAAACGGAGGGAAACAGGCGGGGGAAGTCAGCTCAAACTGAGTCATACCAGATACGATTTCAGCTGGTTGCAGTTCGGCGGAAACAAACCTGTCACCTTCGCGCTGAAACATTCCTTCCATCTGTAACCAAACGTCACAAGGAGCGCTATTTCTGGATGACTCTAATGGATATCTGGGTGATCTGAGTGCTCTTACTTGATGTTGTCCAGGCAACCGGAGTCTGGCTTCAAGATGGCCGTGTGATGGAACATCTTGTAGAGTGCGATGCCCAGGAAGATCACATTGAGCTGAGAGACAGACAGAGATTCACAGAGGCAGAAAGAGAGAAGAGGGGGGATGAAGCTTGTATGTTTCCCGTTTCAGTTCCATTCATTTTAAATCAGAGCACTTTGTAGCACAAAGCTGGAACGCCGCAGCCAGACTTGGTTTCCCACTTTGCCAAACAGAGCGCAAAATCCTGTGAAACCTCGATGGTGGTACAACAGACTAAACAGGGAACGGTGAGACAAGACAGCTGCATACTTGTATGAGGGAGCCTTTCCATCTGACTTATTCACACTTGTCTCATCATATTCACACTTAGAGGCAACCACAGGGAATAACTGCCACTGCTGCTGCATTCGTTTTCTTTTTACAGTTCCTACAACTGGAAAAAATAAATAAATATTTGGCATCGGGTGGATTTTTTTTTTTTTTTTGTCAAATGCTTGAAGAACTTTCAGCATTTTTATGATCATGCTCACTGTGATATCACAGGCCAGCCTTTAGAGGGTGAGTTTGGATGATTTGAAGAGGGATTGTAGATGCTGGGCTGCGTGCCCCCAGTTTGGAGAAGCAGAGAGTAGTACCAGTAGTACGCTATATTTAGAATATTTTCCCTGCTTTATTTTACCGTCAGACAGCCTTTTTCTATTGGGAAACTGCTGTTAATATAAGTTAACGATCACTCTCTCCAAACCAACCAAATTCCATTGGTGAAATCAGTAATTTTAGCTCACAGAGCGCCAGAGCTGCTGGTGTCCCACAACCTTGCTCAGCTAGTTTGTGTTATTGTGTGACTTTGGTGAATTAAAAGGACAGTTCAGATTCACCAAAGTCACACAATAACACAAACAAACTCACAGATCAAGACAGTGGGAGGCCAGCAACTTCTGTGTTCTGTGAGGTGAAATTGCTGATTTCGCCTATGGAGAGAGCGACATTTGGCTTATATAACAGTGGTTTCTTGTTGGAGGAGGCTGTCTGATGGCAGGGTAAAGCAGTAAAAATATTCTAAATAGAGTGCATACTTAAAATGACATTTACTTTATTAGGTAGGCCTGTTTTAGGTGTCTAAAATACATTTTGCTGCTGACCTTGTTCACTGCAATACTTGCTTACAGTAGCATCCTACACTGGTGCTCCTGCTGCTTCTACAAACTGGTTGAAACACTGACTATTAATAAGTACCTCATACAGCCCCAGTTCAGATAATCTGAACTATCCCTACAATATTTTATTTTGATGCGCCCTTTTTACCATAAAATAAGAACACTATTAAATCCACCTTCCTGCTCCCTTCAAGTGTTTCTAGAGTACTTTGTTCTCTTTATATACAACGATTCTTATTCAAAAAAGACTATAAGACATATCTTACATAAACTTAACATCAAATGTGTAAAAGAAAAGACAAGAGAGAAAATGAAGATAACGATGTTAACAAAAAAATCCATGTAAATTCAAAGAAATAAAGAATAAAATAAAATCTAAAAAAGTGCACATAATCACATCACTTTAAAAGTACTTGAAAGCGGCCCACAGATGATCACTGGCAAAATGGCTCTGTCCCACTCATTCATTTTTAAATTTAAACTTATTTATTTATTGTACATTATTTTGTGGGGATTGTTTCAATTGTCGGATGTAAATATGATTATAGAGTGTGGTCTAGACCTACTCTATATGTAAAGTGTCTTGAGACAACTTTGTTGTGAATTGGCGCTATATAAGTAAAATTTGATTTGATTTGATTTGATTTATTTATTAAAAATGTGTCATCTTTGCCATGTCTGGCAGAGAGCAGGCAGCAAACCAGTGATCATGTGTAGTCTCCTATAACTGTTAACCAGATTTCTCATAGATTCCCCTTCTCATCACTTTGTAGAATATCTGACATAGTAACAGGCGCCAGTAATTGGGTGTAAAGGCCCCAAATCTTTTCACGGGTGTCACCTTTCCTTTTCAGAATATAAGTTATCTTCTCCACAGCACAGCAATCGCTCATTTCTCTACTCCACTGGCCCACCTGTGGCCTCTGAATATTCTTCCATAATAAGGCGGGTGAACACTTTGCTTGGAGTAAACACATACTCATAAGAATTTGTTCTTGATGTGACTGCGGTGGCAGGATATAACCCTAAAATTAACATTTCAGGATAAAAAGGTAGATTTACATCGAGCATTCTTTTATTATTTGTGAAATCTCGCACCAAAAAGTCGCAACCTCTCTGCAATCTCACATCCGGTGAAAAAGTGTGCCCTCAGACTGTTCACCTTTAATGCAAATATCTGGAATATTATTATGAAAACTGATGTAATTTGGCTGGAGTTATGTAGGATTGCATCAGCCAATTGTATTGTGGCAATCTTAACCTCGTATTCCAAGTTTATCTATGTGTCTCAAGACATCACACCCCAGACTGTGAGATAAAACTTAAAAACAAGTCGAACTGTTGCACCCACGTTTCCCACACATTGTAAATAGTCAGAAAAATAAATACATTTGTCTGCTGGATATCAAAAAGCTCACATTTAACAGACCGACTCTGGTGTGTCTCATTACTTTCTTTCTTTACTTTCTTTTGCTCAGTAATCACAAAAATATAAAGTGAGTCAAATGTGGTTTCGGCATGGGGGTCTTTTTAAAACATCGTCAAGCTTTCACTCATTCTTCTGCTGTTTACAGGTGAAATTCAGCTCATATGAGGTGAGTATATTAAAAAAAACAGCCATTTTTAACAGCTTACAACACATCTTTTCCCAAAACAGTCACTAAATTCCCAGAGGCAGAACTGGATCTGTGCTCTAGCCTTCTTTCCAACATAGATATTCTTGTTTGGAAATCTAAGAAAGAAAGGAGTGAGTCATGAGACACGTAGAGATGCATTGTGAGTGATTACACCAAACTGGAGCGTGAAAGTGCATTAAGCATGTTTTGGATTTAGCATCCAGCTGGGCAGCGCGAGCTGTGTTGGAACACCGCATTCTGGGTCCCGCGGGACGAGAATATTTACACTTTTTTAGTTGTGACGGATATTGAGCGAAGTTGATTTACTGATGGCACAGTATTTATTATGACGGCTGATTGGTGTCTTGGAAAATCAGGAGCACATCTCGTGTGCCAAAGTGATATTTACAGCTTGGCATTAGCTTAAACGCTGAGATGAACAGCAGCCCGACACCAGATTTAAAGCAGTTGGATCGATAAATGAGCTTTTTTTTAAAAGAAAATTAGGGCTGTCCTAGTTGGGAAAGACACAGAAAGTGTGTGTGCGTCCTCCTTGCTTGTGTAGCTGTCCCTGCGCCCGCGAGGAGGAGATGGAAAAAGGTAGTGGAGTACGAGTTGGAACGGGAACAAAATCAATCATAATCGCAGTGCGGATTACTCCAACACTGCATACTGAGCAGAGTTCACTCTCGTTCTCTCTGTCTCTTAGCCCCCCCACCCTCACCCACCCAGCTCCAGCCATCCCCCAAAATTGTCTCAGCCGGTGACTGCAGCGGGGTGACAAACTGCAATATATTCTCTACACCCCTCATTCGTTTTTCTGGACGGCTCCGTGCCCGCCGGTGGCATATATGCTCAACAGGGCAGAGAGAAGAGGGAGGATAGGAGCAGGAAAGAGGGATCTCGGCGGACCATTTAAGCGACGACCCGCAGGCTAAGTAGGGTTAATGAGCAAAAGGGGGTGGGGGGAGGAGGAGTAGTCGGGGGTGTCACGCTTACCATAATTATCAAGGTTGCTGGTCCTATGAAACTCCAAATGAAGTAGGTGTCCAGGCGAAGCCAGCAACTGCAATGAAAGAGATAGAGTGAGATGAAAGGGGGGATATGAAGTAGGAGAGAGGATGGTGAATATGAGAAGGAGGGGGGTGGGGGCAGAGGGAGAAAAAGATTTGAGGTTACAGCTTTATACTCCTGCTCAGAGGATATATATCAAGTGGGAGGCTGGAGTGACACAGAGGAATAGGCACTTCAAAACACAGATCGCCGCCAGGGGTTTAAAGACTTATGACCACCAGGAAGAAGTTGGAGGAAAAGAGGGTTTTAGTGTCAATGACGGCAGAAATGACAGGCTTTCATAACAAAAACAGGTGTAATATCAAAAGTTATAGAAGAAACATGGATGATGTAGCCAAGGGTGTACATTTCATTTAACTGTGACAATATGAATTATCAAGTATACTGTAGTATGTGCCGCAAAAAATCAACAACAGCTTGAGTCGACGCTATATTTAGAATATTTTCACTGCTTTACCTTGCCGTCACACAGCCTTTTCTGATGGGAAATTGCTGTTATACGAGCCAAGCACTGTTCTCTTCAAACCAACCAAACTCAACACACGAAATCAGTAATTTTACGTGGAAGAAAACAAAAGTCGCTAGTCTACCGCTGCCTCAATTTATTTGGTTCATTTGTGTAATTGTTTGACTTTGGTGTTTTAAAGGGCTAGTTCAGATTCATCAAAGTCACACAATAACGCAAACAAACTAACCGATTGAGACAGTGTTAGGACAGTGGTTGGTTGGTTTGGAGTGAGCCATATTTGGGTGATAAAATGTTGGTTTCCTGGCAGAAAAGGCTCTCTGATGGCAGGTTGAAGTGGCAAAAATATAAATAATAGGGTCATACCAGCATGTTCAAACATTTTAAATATTTATATTAATAATCATAATAATAATAAGATAATAGCACTTTCCTTATCATTCTAATAGCCTAAATTGTTTATATGTACACAGCAATACCAAGAATGATCAGTAGGTGGCAATGGGACCTAATTACAATGAGTATGGTTAATTATATTTTTCTGATATATGTACATAATCATTACCAAGTGACCAGTGTCACTGGTCTTATTTCAGTAGCTTTATAAGAACAGAAAGCTCCAAATAAATATATCTCTATAAACTTAGTATTAAAATAGTGTTTGTTGTAAACAGCCATTTTTCATGCAGTAAGCACAAAAGAATATATACTTACAGAACCTAAGTTCTAGTGGTGTAAATCACAGGTTTGATCACAAAACAATATTTTATCAATTCTTTGGATAACAGTGTGATATTTGCTACAATTTTGACTTGATTTAATTCAGAGACCTGCAATCAACATCAGACGATATCATATGTGCATTTAACACATTCAGCTACATTTATGTCAACTCACAAAAAGCAACTGAAATAATTACGTTTTTGTAATTGAGCTCTTTGAGACGTTTGTGACAAGCCATGCCATGGCTATTTCAAAATAAAGTTGTATGTAATTGATATATTGATCTGAACCTATTTATTGTTACACCCCTACTAATTACGTAGCTAGGTTCATCTTAAATATAATATCATATAAATATACTTTTACCATCTACAAGCCAAAGTATTTTGGTATTAATACCAGTATTTTTAATTTAACCAAGTATCCTGTATCATAAATAAACGTCTGACATTTGTAACAAAGCAAACTGCTTAGAAATCGTTAAAAAATTCAGTGAGTTATGAAGATTTTAATTAAAGATAGACCTCCTGCCTCCACAGACCCCTGCAGCTGCTTTAACGCACAAAATTCAACCCTGAGGTGATGGAGCGAACAAAATGCAAAGCATCTGACACATACTTTGCTTTAAGTTAAGAAATTTCCGCCCTGGGATGTAGCTAAAACTGTAAAGGATAAAAAGCTGAGAGTGACCAGACTTTAGTTCACTTCTGTTTCAATTTGTCTGGTTAAGGTAGCAAATTACCATTACAGATGATAATTTATGGATGATTCAATTAGTTCTCAATTGAATCCTGACTGTATCACTCCAAAGGAACTGGACTGACCTTGACCCTGACAGACATGGCCGCACGCGGTCCTTAAACACTCAACAAAGTGTCTTACATGTTCACGTTAGCCGCGATGACACCGCGGGACTGACATAATTGCGTCAGTAATTAAATATCGCGCTCTCCTGACCTCACACTTCATATCAAAACATTACAGA
>JAJHUR010092609.1:0-25471 GCA_027495735.1 Lutjanus campechanus
GGAATAATATATTTGTAATTAATACATTTATAATATATTTTTGGTTTACTTTATTTTAACACATAAAGTCAAAATGTGCTAGAAATGTACTTTCAGAAAATTAAGTACATTTTTAGTACATTAAAGTATATTACTTTTTTACCTGGGAGCAAGGGCACTAAGTGTTTTATTTTGAAGGTTCGGACCAGAAGTCGTGTGTTTCAGCCTGGCTGGTTTGACTCTGGTCATAGTCCATCAAACACAGAACAATGGACCGTGCGGAGGAGCACCAACTGGGGAGAGAAGGGTGAGGAGCCTGCGGTGGCGGGGCGAGGAGCAGCTGAGCCAACCACCTCAGGGTCCTAAAAACTGGACAGACAGACAGACACAGAGCACACAGACTGAAAATCTATACACGGATACAATATAGTATATGGCAGGAAATATAGAAACTTATAGAGGACATGCATACATAAAGCAAGATAAAGCAAATTAACTGCAAATATTTTACAGATGTATTTTATACACACATTCAGCAATATTTTAAATAAAAAGCTGAACTCTGACGTTTAAAATTTACAGTGGCTCCACTGACATGTTCAGTTTTCTACATTTTTCTACCTAGTGCCCATAAAGCAGAGCTACTCACCACGTATTAAAAGTGACCAATAATCTTTAAGTGACCTTCTTCGGGGACCAATCAAAATCTGATCTGAGGAGGCGCCGGACAAACTGCATTCAGAACTACTTTGTATACATTTAAGCGCCACTGAATATCTACGGGTCAAGAAAAGAGAGGGAAACGTACGATAATTATATTATCAGTTGGTAAAATCATGTATTAATTACTTCGATGATGATGGTGTTTGATTAATTTTTGCTTTTGTGGTTAGTCGTTGGAAACCATCTTCACAGCTAACGTAAAATCCTCCAGATTTGTCTTGTCGTTTGTCGTTAGCAAGCCTATCTCTAACTTATACGAGGAGAGTTCGTCCCATCGGTTTCATGACATGTCTGTTGGTCAGACCTATATAACTGTTGTTCGACAAACTTTATTAACTAAGTAGCTAAGTTGTTTGAATTCTAGTTGTAAGCCCGATAAGGGATTTTTGAAATACTGTATTCAAGTGGCTATCTAAGCAAATGTTAGGATTAATCGGGACTGGCTAGCTTGGTTTGGGTTAGTTTCTACATGGGAACCCCAGATCTCGCGAGACTGAACATTTGAACTAAAACCTTGACCTTTTTCTAATCAATATCAATGATTTGTAGTTTGTAGTTGTAGTTAAACCTAAGCAGATCTTAACCACCGTGCCACGTTATTTAACATAATTAATTTATACTGTACTCAATGGTGCTGATTTGTACAATAAGGTGCACAAATCTCGCGAGATTTAGCAAACTGAGGTTCCCTTTTAGATATTACGTTTTGGTATTATTACTTTATTTTGTCTGCTCTCCAGCACAGTAGGTCTGTCCTATGAGAAAGGGAGGAAAGATCTACAGACTTCTAATTCAAAACCGTCTTACCCTCTGCGGTGCTGTTTTGACTGAAAATGGCAACTGAAGACTCCGTTATGGACAGGTAAAGTTAATGTAACCTAGCTAACTAACGTTAGCTTAATCTTTTACGTTAATTGGCCATGTGACTCTATTTTAGCTAACCTCAACTCTGAAGACTCGCGTCACAAAGACAAAGTAAACCCTGTATTATGGATGACTACAGTGCCTGGTAGGCATTTATGATCCGCACATATTTTACTACTTGAAAATTTTGCACACAAAAACAGCAGTAGAGAAATAGTGTTATCCTCTATAATTCAAATATTTGCATCATAAAAATCGTATATATCTATAACAGGCAGCGAAAACTAGCTAGCAAAGAGTGCTAAAACAATCTAATATACAGTCAAAATTATGAAAAAGAGGATACAAGGACAAATGAAATAAATACAATGATACATACATACATACATACATACATACATAATGTGGGGGACACTGGGAGCTCCTCAATTAACTGACTTGACTGTTGAGCACAACGATGCATGGATAAATTCAAAATTAAGTGGTTGAATTCAACATTTTTTTTTATTGTGATGAATTCCTCGGCTTTATCACCCAACCCTAAATTTTGTTGGCCTTAGTTGTGTTTTTTGTTAATGCTGAGATTTGTTTTGATTCAGTTTTCTTATTTGTCTATTAGTCTTGAGCTGGATGACTTCTCAGATTCTGGCAGTGATTATGAGGCCACGATGAAAGCCACAAAGCGGAGTAAAAAGACAGTGTCTGGACCTAAGGTAAAATATCCTATTTTCTCTCAAAACAGTTCACTTTCATTTAGATATTATTCATTTAGATGATTAGAATATGTCAGCTCAAGCCTCTCCCTGTCACTCAGTAAAAGATAAGATGGATAATGAGTGAAGGAAGTGGCTGTGGATAGGAATGCACAATAAAAATTGCGGCTGATAAATTATTAGCCAATAATAGAAATTGGGGGAGAAAATCTAGTTCATATTTTAAGATATGATGGATTATGTCAAAACATTTAATTTGAATTCTTAGGCTAAAGGTTCTGTTAAAGCCTAAATATATTTGTGGAGTTTTTGAATGTACTTAAATGGAAAAAATAAATGAACATTTGATGAGTCAAAACTTTTCTTTATTTTTGTGATGTCAGTAAGATTTTGTTCAGTAAGAGCAATGGATTATTGAATCATCCATATTTACTCACTACATCTGAGCCTTTCCTTCCCTCAGGTAACTACAGGTTATATGAACTTCTTTGTGTCATTTATTTTATTGGTATTGGCCATGAAAAGCAGGTAATTATCTGTGATCTGTATCAGCTGAAAAAAAATCCATATTGTGCATCTCTAGCTATGACCTTGTCTAAGCTTGGTAATTTTATGGTATTGAGTCAAGTTGTATCAATATCAAACATCTCTCAGGTCTTTACAGAAGATTAGAAAAGCTTAACCTGAGTCATAACAGCAACATTGTGGTAGTCGTTTGATTCAAGGCTACACCTTATCTTGCCATGGCTATCACTAATTCAGTTGACTACATCAATTCACTCTAAATCCCCTGCTTAGCTGCCCTCCCATCTCTCTTTCATCTCAAGCCACCCAAGAGACCCAGGCGTAAAGCTGCATTGAGGGTGACGTCCAGTCCTAGCAGTAGCCCCATCCCCACTCCGCCAGACCCCTCCCTGCAGCAGCAGCCGCAATCCCGGGGGACACGGGGCAGGCAGACCTCTCCTAAACCTGTGCAAGAGGGGAACCAGGGCATCAGCGCAGAGGATATCTATAATGCGGTCAGCTCTGGAAAGAGTGCCATGGTGGTGAGCAAACCCTGAGCTGAAGAGCAGAGGGGGAAGGGGATGTAGAGGAAAAAGCACGAAGGGAGGGAGGTGCTGAAGGAGGCTTGTGTAATGAGAAGAGAAACGGGCTCTAAGAACCAACAATGAGAGATTATCATCTGCTGTCAGTGGCTGACTGATGTGACCCTACAGAATTGCCTTTGATATGCGAGGAAAGAGGAAAAAGTGTTTTCATTGGGTTGTGTAGTCAATGATTGACAGTATGCGTCCATCCCAACCATTGTTGTGCCGTGCCCACTCTCTCCTGGTTAAAGACTAGAAAAGAAGGGCCACATAACAATAGAAAGACAAAAAAGTGCGGTGAGCAGCCATAAAAAGAGTCTGTCACCACAGTATAGAGCAGCAACACGATGCAGATGGTGACTCTGGGTGAAGGCCCACTTTTTATACAGCACATTCAGTAAATCTGGCAAACTGGAGTTCATGAAATTTTACTCTGCTACCCAAAAAAATATCAGTTCTGGGATAATTATTCCTCCACATTTCTTCCACTACATTTCCATTTTATTACACTTTAAATATGTTACACTGTTATGAACACAACAGATGTTCTTTTATTAACAGTATGTTTATTGGTTTTCACTTTCATAAGTAAAAGATGGACACACTATGAAATCCTCAGAAGGAACAGAGGAAAAAAGAAGTACAAAAGACTGCAAAACAGCAAACAAACACAAACGTGCCCAGAACACAGAATGCCAGCTCAGACTCTTATACATAATACCAGAAGTTACAATAATAATGTGGAATGGAAGCAATCAAGAAAATCCCTGCAGCATGATATTAGAGACACTAGGCTGTACATAATCAAATAGTGCTCCCAGATTTTATAGAGTTGGTCTATTTTTGAATGTAATATAGATGAAAGTTACTCTAATGGTACTAAATCAAACGGCGCTCTTTGCCAGCCTTTATCAGTTGGCAGGTTCTTCCTTGCAACATAAGCAACAATACAGAATAATCTCTAATTGTGCTCTCGTGTCACACATTGGCTTTGTAGGCCCAGGATGAGGGACACAAGGCCCATTCCAGTCCTGGACCCAATATTTTTTCTATTTCAGATAGCACATTGGACCAGTACCTTTGCACCTTACTGCATGACCAAAGACAATGAGTTAGGGTGCCAATTTTTGTCGTGCGTTAAAGCACATGGGTAAAAGAGTAGGGTTGAAAACATGTCTATGATTGGGGGATTTGTGCATTCTGTGTATAATCTCAGACTGTATTGCTTTGGTACGATTGCAGGCTGAAATTAATTTAGCATGTCTCCAAATATCTTTTAACACACCAGATGTTCTAAAAGCTGTGTCTTTTTATGTCTAATGGCGCCATGGTTGCCAAAAGTGATTATGCAAAGGAGATGGTGAAAGAAAATTGGAATTTAAAATGGGCAGAAAATATAAGCGAGGGAATGAAGTCGGCGCATACAGACCCCCATATGTTACTGAGAAAAATATGGAAGGCCAATGATTGGAGGAAATGTTAAAGTTGGAATCCATAATGTTATTCAAATGATGTGCTGCTGTTGTATCTGTATACTCTTTGATCTGAGCCATGTGTTCTCATTGGCTGCTATCTCCCTGTCAATCTTCAGACGGTGGTGGACGAGTGGCTGGACAGCTACAAGCGAAGCCAAAAGGCGGGTCTGCTGGTGCTTGTCAACTTCATTGTTCGGGCCTGTGGATGCAAAGGTCAGAGGTCAAGATGGGTGGGAGTCAAAGTTCAAGAGATTATCTTTCCAATTTCAGCTCAGGCAATGATTAGCAGTCAAATATTGATCTCTCAGTATGGTAACGATGCAGTGTCTAGATGCTGTGTTAATCCTCTGTCGATTGTCACCACACCATATCAATATTTAGTGAGAGTGGAATGGAAATGAAAAGAAATCTGAGCACATACTTTAACTTCTGGGTTGAATAGAACCAGAATTATTGCTTTATTGCTTGCATCTATGTTCAGTTGATGATTTGACTTTAATTCCTATATGTTTAATTTTTTTTGTTCAGGCGTGGTTAGCAGAGAGATGTTTGACAGCATGCAGAATGCTGAGATCATCAGCACATTAACCAAAGAGTTCAATGAGGTGAGAAAAGGAAAAAAAAATTAGATTTGTTTGAATGAATCCTAAAAACCAAGATTACTCCTTTAGATCTGCAAGTTTGAATCTAGTTCATAGTCTTTATCCCGTCTTACTCCTAATAATCCAGCTGGAATTTGCTGAGAGAGTCAAATAACCTCAATGTCCCAGGAGATTATGATCGGAAAGATGGGGTACAGCATGATGGAACGCATTAATTAAAGTCTAATGCTGATAAATGGACACATTAATGAGCTAATCACTTTGTTTTTCAACTGATGTAATTGTCACTAGCAGAGCCAAACACAGGCATCAGCCTCAGATAACTATACCAAGCACAGTGCAAAATGTTTCCTCCATTTTGTCTTGTTGCCTTTCATCCTCCAGGATTCAGTGAACTATCCTCTGTCCATCCCCGGCCCCCAGCTGAAGCGTTTCAAAGCCGGCCTGTGCGAGTTTGCTTCTGTTCTGGTGCGCTCCTGTCGGAACAGCCTCATTTATGATGAGTTCCTCTTCCCTTTGCTGCTGGCACTGCTCACCGGCCTGTCTGACTCCCAGGTCAGGGCCTTCAGACACACCAGTACCCTGCTTGGTAAGCACATTGGTACACTAAAGGCACATAAAATATAAAAGGCTATGCACACACAAAAATAATTCACAGGGAAGGTTTTTTTTCACTTGCTTTAGCAGGGCAGGAATTGCACTGTGGCCAAATGGCCAGTGTAGGAAATTAAAAGGGACACAAGAATGTGCAGTTAACTATTGCACACATGCTTTTGAGGACTGCTGTGTATAACTTATGAGAAACATCACCTGTCTTTCCCCCTCAGATGGACCCCTGTTTATACATTGTTCTGTCAGTATTTTCTAGCCTTGTCAGTCTGTTTTTTTTCTCCCCATCTATTAGCCATGAAGGTGATGACTGGCCTGGTGGAAGTAGCTCTGATAGTGTCTGTTCAGCTGCAGACCACCCAACGGCGATACGACACAGAGAACAGCAAGACGGCGCATGACAGAGCCTCTGACAGACTGGAGGAGCTGCAGGCCACCATCAGTGAGGTGACACATAGACGCACATCCACAAGCAGTGGCCTGAGTGCAGACACACCACCACTTACATATTAAGCATGTAGGTGAGAACATTAAAGCAGTGAAGTGACATCGACTTTATAGAAGAAAATCTAGCATGCACAGAACATTGCCCAGGGCCAGTGTCTGTGCTTGAAGCAATAGTACTGAAAATACATATTTAAGATTTAAGATTTTTTTTTTTTTTTATCGTGCAAACCATTTTAAGCAGATTTTAGTAGATTTGTAGTAACAAATAGATAAATAGATATAGTTGTAATAGTAAATCGATTTTCTGAGTAAAATAAATATAAGTCAAAAAATTATGTTTCACTATCCAGAGCCTTGAGCAGAAGAGAGAATATTGTGGTGGAAAATCTGAAAATAAAGACAGGCACGATGACCAAAATTGTGTTTTAACTTTGCAAGGGATCAGCACACAGTCACACAGAAAGTGTAAAAGGAACTGATAATGAGTCAACAATGTACCATCGGTCTTACAGGGTAAAGAGACAGAGGAGGTTGGGTCAGGATGAACCTGAAGTGCTTATCAGGAGAGTCAGGATGTGTTTGTCTGATCAGAAGTTGTTCTTCTAAAGGGAGAACAGCTGTGTGTTCAAGGACGAGCAACCAATTACTGTCTGATAGAACATGAGAAGCAACTATGAGGAACAAAACACAAATTTCAACATATAATTTTTCCACTACAGTGTTCAGCCAGAATGCACTCACTATTCTTACACATTGTAAGATACAGAAATTCTAACTTAATAAGAACCGGTACTTTATATGAGGGACAGCATGTCAAAGTCAGTATATTATCTATTGTAGAGCATGGTCGGCACACTCGCAGTTTGGAGAAGGAGAGAGGAGCACCAGCACGCAACCTAAGCAATGTACTGCTGTGGATAGGGTCAGTAGCAAAGCGTATTTTAGCCACTTAAAAAGGCCCACCTAAAAATTTTTATATCAGTTTAAGAGTATACTATATTAAGAATAATTTCACTGCTTTACCTCACCATCAGACAGCCTTTTGAGATGGGAAAATAAGACAAATGTCTTAAAAGTAACCAGACTCCAGAAAAAAACAGTGATTTTACCTGGCAGAACACAGGAGTTGCTGGTCTACCACTGCCTCAATCTGTTAGTTTGTTTGTCTTATTGTTGTGTTTTAAAAATGTGTTTGTTACAATAAAACATGTTCCGCAAGGTGAAATTGCTGATTTTGGTGGCTTTGGAGAGAGCAGTATTAGGCTTATAAAACGGTAGTTCCCTGTCTGAAAATGCCATCTGATGGGAAGGTGAAATGATGAAAATGTTCTAAATACTTGAACTCATGTTGATTTTTTTGTGGTGGTCCTGCAGGTGGCTAAAATAAGCTTTGCTGCTGACCCCGTCCACAGCAGCTGGAGTTAGTTTCCTATGTTGGGGCTCCTTTCTGCTTCTCTAAACTAGGGAGGTGGTGACTGCCATTGACTATGTTTAAGTACCTCATACAGCCCCACTTTTAATAGCCCGAAATATCCCTTGAAGATTGGTGAAGTCGCATTAGGGGTAAAACAAAGGATGCTTTTGTATGATGTTTTGTGTCCGTGATGACGGTTTGCCAGAAACAACATTATCTCTCCTAACCTCACTGATATCGATCAGTGGAATGATATAGTCTGATGTTGAAATGGTGAAATTTAATCTTTAGTCACTATTAAACCTGAAAAGGGTGGATATGAGGAACTACTGGGCCTCACAGCAGTGATAGATGATTGCCCCGGCTGACCCACAGACTGTATGTAAAAGAGGTTAAAGACATGGAGAGGAGTTTGAGTGACTGGGCTGCTGATTTGTTCACAGTCTTGGTTGTGTATGTTTATTAGGGGTGTCAGAAATGTTCAGTATTAAATTGAAAATTGATCAAAATGAGCTTTAAATTTCAAGAATCAAATCAAAAGGCACAATCGCAATTCTCCCAATATTTGTTTTTCTTTCCACCCTTGTCTACTTGCTGCATCTGGTGCATGTTCAAAGACGACACAGTGTAGCCTACCTGTCGTTATATCACACTTGATACCATATGGACCATATGGATGCCGTATCTTTTTAAAGAAGATTTTGAAAATGTAAACAACAGTTGTCAGGGCTTAAAACCAGTGATCTCTTGAGCTTTAGAAATCAGAACTCAATAGTCAAACAATGGCATAGCCGTCAGTGCAAAATTTAAAAAAAAAAGGTTAAATCGAATTGTGACCTTAAAATCGAAAGTAATATTGAATCATGATACCCCTAATGTTTATATGCATGTTTTCATATGTGTGTCATTATAGCTGCAGGAGAACAGAGAGGAGGTACTCTCAATGATGAACGGCATGTTTCGCGGTGTGTTTGTGCACCGTTATCGGGACCAGCTGCCTGACATCCGGGCAGCTTGTATTGAGGAGTTGGGCATATGGCTGAAAACGAACCCTGAAGACTTCCTCAATGACGGATGTCTGAAATACCTCGGATGGACCCTGCATGACAAGGTTAACATGTACACTGGACTAGGCACTAGACAATACATGACAAAATGAAAGTTTTAGCACTCAACACTGGCAGTACCATGTGCCACAGAGGTGGCAGCCGTCTGTGTGCAGCTCTCTGGAGGCCAGCAGTGGAGTTAGCAATAACAAGGACTGCTATGTATAGGGAATTGTTTTCCAAATTAAGCTGCTCTTTATTTTATATTCATACTTTATAGGCTTTGGCAGCCTTTCCCTCCAGAGAGTGTAGAATATCTGTAAACAGACACAGGAAGAATCGAACACACTCTCACATAGAGAATTGTCCACTATGAACAGACTCAGGCATCAGTCTGCATGCAGGTTATAGAGGGTGTGTTATCATACGCTCTTCTTCTTCTTTCCCTCAGCAAAGTCCAGTGCGTCTGGTGTGTGTGTGTGCGCTGCAGGCTCTGTACCAAGAGAAGGAATTCATTGGCCGCCTGGAGCTTTTCACCAACAGATTTAAAGTGAGGCATCCCTCTGGATTGGGCTCACACTTCATTTAATGCCTTTTTTTTCCCTCCCTCCTGTCTGTCTTTCTGTCTGTCTGCCTCAGCATCTCTCTTTAATCTATTGTTTCAGCTTATTGTTTCTATTTTGTTGCTTGTCTCTTTCTCCTGAATTTTGTACCCCCTCCCCTTATTTTTTCACCATTTCTGTTTGTTGCTATGTCTCTTCCTTTGTCTGGGCGTGTGTCTGGGTGTGTTAATTGCTGCCAATTACTGATGGTTAATAAGCTCTTCTCAAACACATAAAAACCCTCCTAAGCCACATGTGCTGCAGCAGATAAATGGTTTTCATGCCATGGCTTAGTGCCTAATCAGTGGGTTTGTGTGTGTGCCTGCATGTCTGTGCGTGTGGGTACATTTATGCATATCTGTGCGTGTCTCTTTTATGCCCGTTTGTCTGCTGGCATGATTTTGCATTTGTATGTGTGTGTGCCACTGCATATCTGAGTGTGTGTGTGTCTCTCTAGGAGAGGATGCTCAGCATGGTGCTGGACAAGGACCCAGACGTGGCAGTGGAAGTGGTCAATCTGTTGATGTTGATCCAACAGTGAGGGGTTTCTCTGTCTCTGGTGGCTTCTCTGTACCACTATCTGCAACATACAGTACAGGAATTTCTTTTTAGTAGATCAGAACATATCTAATATAGTAAATTTGACTGATACAAGTGCCCTTTCCTCTTTTTTTGCAAAGAAAACATTCAAATTAGGGCTGCTAAATTAATCAAAATATTATGGAAGTCACAATATAGCCTAGTGCAGTATCCAAATCGCAAAAGCTGCAATTATTGGATAAAGGAAAAATGTATGACAAGTTATTTGTACACAGATGTCAACTATGGTCTGAAAAATCTATCGAGAAGTCTGGAAATCTGAGTCTGGTGAAGTCTGGAAAAAGTGAAAAGTGATGCACGCTCAGCCAAACAAAATTCTCACCTGAAATCTAAGATTAAATAACCAAATACTGCTAAAATATCCTGGTTGTCTACAAATTATTTCAATCCCAGTTTCTCAGCAGTAGAAGTGAAATGGTTACTCCTAACTGAGATGGCACTCTTTGTCAGTATTGCTGATGATTCATAGAGTGAGTCATGATCCATCGCATTGACCTACATCTCACACCACTGAGTCAAGTCCTGTGTAATTTAGATGGTTTGGAGTTTTATTAGCAAGAGAGGCGACAACATGGTAATCACATTCAGGATCTCAGCTGATGCTTCTTAAAGGGTTTGTTAAATTAGAATATAGAAGAATCGTGCTATTTAAAAATGAGCTTTAAAACGATGCAAGAATCATTAAGTTCGGTCAAATATCACTGAAAATCATAATGTTTGTTGATGACAAGTGTGGACTTTGTGCTGTGAGTGTAACTATACGGATCTACATGTGCAGATGGACAGAGGAAGGCCTGAAAGAAGAGGAGTGCAGCCACATTTATCCCCTGGTTTACGCTTCACACAGGGGTCTGGCGTCTGCAGCCGGCAACTTCCTCTACAACAAGTACATTTTCATCCTTCCTTTCCTTCTCCATGCATTTATCTTTTTTCATTTCTTTATTTGTAAATTGTTTTTTAATGTTTGTGTGTGTCAGGCTGAAAGGTTTGATTATCAGTGACGACCGGGAGGAAAATAAAATTGACAACGCAGACTTCCTTCAAATCCTCATCTCTTTCTTCATCCAGAGCGAGGTAGTGTCGCTTTCCAACCGTCTCCTCTCTGTTATAATCAGTCCCCCCCCATGTTTGAAAGTAGAAGAAAATTGAAAATATCATCAAAATGTATATGTATCATTTTATTTTATTTTCTCTAATTGAGCTTATCGAGAATTTGACATTTTTCCATTATGTTTTCATAATTACAAGTATGCTCATGAATATATATCATGAGTTCCCTATGAAGTGACTCCGACAAAGATTAGTTCTGATCAGTTGAACAGTACACAGGCTTGTGTCATGATGGACAAAAAACATATTGTGGTGTAGTCAACATAATTAACACTGTTCAGTTTCATTTTTAATAAATATCTTAATATTTTGAATAAATCAAAAAGGTGACCCTCCATGTAAAAATGTGTCTTTTTCTTTTGTTTATGTGTATAAAAAAAATTTAAAAATCTGTCGCTTGAGAAGTATTTCCACATTCTTTCACTGTTGCAGATTTTGGTGCACAACAGACAATCGTGTAGGTGAATCTTTTTAGGGCTGTAGTCAACCAAGTCAGCCATAGCACACTGAGTGTCAGTCTACCTGGTGGCCTAAATGGTGCAAATCAAAGTTTTAGCATTTCTTTTTCACACACAGCTATATCATTACTTTCAGGGCAGGTCTTAACAGGTGAATTTACAAACAGCAGCAACACAAATGCACACCGCAACAAGGGTCACACCAGCTTCTGTCTATAAGCAAAGCCCAGTGCCAACACAGTTTGCACTGCGGTATAAACATGCCAAGGAGCATGAAAAAACATTTCCAGGATCTGATCTACGACTCATTATTAAGTTGTTTCACATGAGACTTAACGTTCACACAGTTTCTCTTGACTGTCTCTCAGTATTACAACATTAGTCCAGCATCACACCAGCCTGTGGAAATAACCACGATAGCAACGTGCTAATTCCAAATTCAGTAGGATAAATTTTCTGTCATAGTCTCAACTCAAATTCTTTGGGTTGATGGGTACACATCCTAAATTCCTAATACTTTTTTATTATAGAGATTCGACTGCAAACCATGCATTGTGTCATGGGTAACACAAATGTGCTTAACAGCTATGCAGTGACGTTAAGTTAATCTAAAACAATTCACTGTCTTGACAGTTCCACGAGCATGGGGCGTACCTGGTGGATAGTCTGTGGGGTGTAGCAGGATCTGAGCTGAGAGACTGGGAGACCATGACAGCATTGCTGCTACAGGACACTGGTGAGGAACTAGATAAGTCTGTGAACGCACCACAAGCAGTCGCACCTGTGTTGGTGCATAGAGCTCAGTTTGATGCTGATGCACCATAATAATTGATAGAACTCTAATGCTGCTTCCTCTGTGTCTCAGCATTGTGTAGTCTCAACCACCACCCACTCAGCTCTGCACTTGTCTGTTCCTCTGTGTGCATTGTCAGGTCTGATATATGAGGAGGAGGGGGCTCTCATAGAGCTGATGATGTGCACCATCAGACAGGCAGCACAGGCAACCCCACCTGTTGGGAGAACTCATGGCAAGAAGGTGATGACAAATACATGATGATTCTAGCTTGTTTTATGGAACAGTGAAGTTCGGGGGCGAGAGAAATGTCATTCTTTGTTTTAACTTCAAATGTACCTGTCAAAGAAAAAGTCAGAATTTCAGAGCTACAATATGCAACATTGTGACAGTAAACAGGAATAAATTAGATACAGCACATCAGGATGAATCATTTGTGCAAATATTAGTATTCTGTTTTTCATTGCAGCTGACACATTTGTTTTTGGTTACCCCAGTTTCAGGATTCATGTCATTTCAACGTAGACAGTTTAATACATCAACATATTTTTTACACACATTTTAGAGTATTGCATTTGAAAAGGTTGGTGGAAATGGGGGGGGAAAGCTTCAGTCTCACTCACTTTAGATTGTTTTTGCTTTTTTCCTTGGGAAAAAAGAGTTATTGTGCATGATGGAAGATGGACTTTGTCTGTATATGTTTTTTAATTAGTGACCATTTAACTCATTACTGATTACTGATCAGCTGCTTCTAACCCCATAATCTCCTCATCGCTCACATCCATTTGCATGTCCTTTTGCAGAGTTTGTCCAGTTTCTTTCACTCGGAAGTTGGTTAAACTTTACAATACATTCGAATGGAAACACAACACAGTCAACTTCGCTGGCTGTGAAGTTGACTGCCTATTTTTTGTTTTGTTTTTTAGACAAACGGTTGCATATTTTAGCTTTGAAATGTTCACATTGTTGTGAAAATGTGGACTCTTTTATTGTTTATGTTGGTAATTTACTCATCTGTGGTCACATTAATTGAATGCGCAGGAAACATGTTGACACTCTAATGATATCTGAATGCTTTTTGTCCTCACATGTGTGTGTCTACACTGAACGTACATGTGGGATTAGATCCTGAGTATGAAGGCTAAGAAGGTCCAGGAACAAGACAGGGGTCGTATCACTGCACACTTCATACCCATACTGCCACAGCTGCTGGCCAAGGTACACTTCACTTAACATACTTTATAACACTGATATTACATGTGTGAAACTTGATACATTTTATACAGAGGGTTAAAACTGTTGAGTTTAGCATTACCTCAAATTCTGCACCAAAGAGTGACCTAGTATCACTTCAATTGTCTTATTTTGACCTCATATTACACAGAGAATGAAGGTGACGTATACATATACAGTATTGTATATTTTAATGTCTTCTGTGTTTGTGTGTTTCTCTCCTCCTGTCACTGACCTGCAGTACTCAGCAGATGCAGGGAAGGTGACCCTACTTCTCAAAGCTCCCGTCTACTTTGACCTGGAGATGTATGCCAGCACTCCGCGACTGGAGAAGGTAAATGTGTGAACGCAATTAATTTCCCTAAAATAGATCATTCAAACCTCTATCTTTATATTTTCTTCCTTTTAAATCAGTACCTGTCTTCCAAATTTTCCCTCATACCCACTTTAAACTTGTAAAGTATATTCCTGACATGTCCGTGAGAGAGAATTTAGCCATTTGTGCTCAGAGAGACACTTTCTAATGATTTCTGTCCTATTTAGGGGATTACAGTTAATGGCTTGTCATGTTCAAATTAATAGCACAAAAGAGCTATAAATGAAAACTGGTTATTAAGCCAAATATTGGGGGGAAAATGAACAGAACAAAAAAAAAAGATTAATGAAAGTCTGTCCAGTGAAAGGGGACAAAAGTGAACAGTGACTCAACCTGCTGCTCGGGCACACTGTGAGGCTTGAAGTAATGAGTTCACCTGTGACAGATTGTCTCAGCAGCAGACGCTGAAACAGTGGTGAAGGGAAAGGCACTTAATGGACAACCAGCAGGGGTGTGAGTAAGATAAACTAGATAGGCACTTAAGTTTGTCGTTAAGCCAAATGCATCACAGCAAGAGACATTCTGACACAATATATGATTTAGTAGTGTTCAAGTGGTCAGTTGGCACGTTACGGCAGAGAAGTGGATCAGCAGTGAAAACACAAAGTGTGCAGCCTCTCAAACTCGCCCTCTGGCTTCACCTGTATGTATAAATATGAGGAGCGAGGAGAAATCAGATTAAAAGGCAGACTCTACTTATCCACAGGGTTCCTAGGCAGTATGGAAACATGGAATTTGATTTTAGTAATTTACAGGTCTAGATAAGTATAGAAAAACAAAAGACAGTTTGGAGAAATATTTATGTTTCCAGACTGTTGACCCTACTCTGTTTTCTAGAGTTTGTAGCAGCCAATGCAGCCAAAATGTTTACAACTGTGTGACAGTGCAGACCAGAGCGAGAAACAAAATGCAGCAATATCTTTGAATTGCATTTATACTATACAGAGTATTACAGATACCCAAACATTGCACTTATTAATAGAGTTGTAAGAAAATAGATAGACTTGAGTATCGCAGTATTATTTTTTGTGACACTGTATCAATTCTCAAAAACAGATTATGATATTGTGATGCATGCAAGATTTGTGGTAGTGGGTCATTTTGTGTTGTGTTTGAAACCCAACCGCTAGATAACAGCTTTGTTATCTATCTTCACTGTTGCAATACGTCACCTTGCCTATTGTATCCCATATATATTGCAATAAATTGAATCGTAACTCCTGATTCTTGCCGATACACAGCCATACTTATTCATCTTATCGACATAAGGGACCTTTATGTCTGATGTCAAATACGGCCTGAAAAGATTTACCTTGATGTAATGATGGAATGATGGAAATTTGTGTCTGGAAAAGTATGGAATTTTGAAATGGAAAATTGTAGGAATCCTGTATCCAGTTATTATGCATCACAGTGAATGTTGGCAGAGTTAAGTAAGTGAACGAACCATCAAACTATCCAAAGCAATAGACACGTATTCTGCTTTACTTGTTCTACTTCTATCTACTGTTGACCCTCGATCTCTCCTTCACTTGCCCCTCTCTTCGTCAGCATCTGGACCTGCTGCTGTGTCAGATATGTGACATCGTGACGAAGCACACAAGGGTCACAGTGCTGGAGGCATGCGCCCACCTGGCCAGCACCCTTTGCTCCGACCGCTACACCTTCTCCTCCCGCGCACACCTGGCATTCAGCCAGCTGTTGGACGGCCTGGCTGAGTGCCTCAGCACCTACGTCAGTGACCTGCTGCAGGTGGGAGAGTGTGTTGGTAAAGCTTGCGTACAGAAAAATATGGAGTATGGAAACCTCATCTCTCCATATTTTGTCTTTTTAATTTATTTTTGTCATTATGCTCTTGGTCAATTTTTACATCTGGTTGTTTGTTTTACACATTTTTAACCGATGAAAAGTATTTAAAAGATGTGCTAACTTTGAAGACGAGGATTTTACTTTCTTATTTCCTGTAAAGTAAAGTGTTTTGGACATGCAGGGTTTCCTTATGTACCATATTATTGTTGTTGTCCATAGAAAAATGAAGCATACTTGAGCCCTGATCAGACAGAGCGTAGCTGTTACTATGATTTGAAAAGAAAACAGCAGCTTAGAGAAAAATTAGTGCAATTGACATTTTGGGTAAGTTATTTAATTAATTAAAACGGGCTGCACAGTCACTTATATTATGGAAATTGCAATATGACCAAGTGCAATATCCATGTTGCAGCAGCTGCAGTTTTTTTGACAAAGGTATGTGTGACATTTAAGAGCGTTATAATAAAATACTGTAGTGCTGCTGAGATGGCCTTGTTCCCCAGATGTTAAAAAAACATGTTTGTATTGGTTGGTACAGACCCCAGCAAGTGTTACATAATCGTGATCTAAATTGTTTTTTCATTGAAAATGAAAATTGTGATGCAAATGTGATCATTGTATTTATTTATTTTTTTTTTACCATATTGTGCAGCCCTAATTTTAACTTAAGCTCACTTTCAATGTCTCCCTGGGCAAGCTGCCCCATGATTTCTCCTCTGTCTGAGGGTCTCATGTACCCCCAAGGATCTTTATTTCTCTTTGCCCAGCACAGTATTTTGAAACCTCTCAAGTTTCAGATGCAGATGTGTAGGTAGCTAACTAATTAACTACATGCTAACTAAACCAAAATAAAAGGTAAAAATCTGAGTTTACTTCACAGCAAAATCATGGCCAAGGACAGGTGATTTGGTGGCTTCCTCTCAATGAATTTATTTATTTATTTTATTTTATTTTTTAAAGACGCCCATTGCTCTTTATTTAAAACACCTTCAACGAAAGCATGCGCTCTGTCTGATCAGGTCTTTACTGTGTATAACCATACTAAGAAACACAGGATTGTGTTCCAGAATACAAAAAGAAGAAGTTCAAAACTGACAAAGACTCGGTCAGGGTGTTTAATTTAAGCAGGTCTTCTAAAATAATTAGTTGTTTTTTTAGTAAAACAAGCAAAAGTCCAGATTGGTAAGCATCTGTTCTCTCAAGAGTGTGCGTGCATATGTGTGTTTGTGTGTGTGTTTGTGTACAAAGGGTACCGCAGATGACGATGACCTTTACTGTGCAGCCACTGCCTTGAAAAGGATTGCAGCCTTGAGCAGGTAAGTGTGTGTTCTTGTGATACACCTGGCAGTTGTACAGATTATTTCTTACACAGGATTGTGTATGTTTGTTGTCCAGCGCAAAAGACCCGACGGGCTTGAAGCTGTTTGACTCCTGTGTCAAGCTTCTGAAGAGCAGGCTGGAGTCCAGAGAGCTCGACGAGGAGGTCTGTGATTAAGTCACACATTCTGATATTTGATGGGAGTGTTGTGTTGTCAGCGTGTGAACTTTCTGAACTGAACTTTAGTTTGTGATAAATTTAGTATTCTGCAAATTTAAAGCTTTGATGCCAGGTTCAGATATTTTCACTTCAACATTTTTAATTCTTCTATTTAGTCTTATGTATCATGTGTTATCATCTCAGAAAAGTTAAGTGGAAAATATTTTTGCATATTTTTTTTTACATATTTTAACTTTACTTTTATCATTTCAGCTCTTTGTGTCAGCTCTGAAGTGTGCAGCCTCTCACCTGATGTGGGCTAAAGTGAATGCAGTGAACTCGAGACCAACTCAGGTGCTCGTCTGACATCCTAAAGCAGCTACACTTTTTATTGGACGTTGAATAGTTTGACTTTCTCTCAGTCTTTCACACACCAAGAGATGTCATGTGTGCTTTAACTTGGCTCCAGCACAAGATAACGCAACCCACGTGATAAATACTCACATCGGAGTCAACCCATGGTGCCATGTTGGTGTTCCTCTGATGTATCTGTGGCGCTCCTCTCGGCCGTGTTACTCAACAATTCACCAGCTGCACAGACAGCAGGCAATTAACACAACAATCTGTTAGTGTACATACAATCCCATAATGACACTCAGAGATTTGTTTCCTCACTGGTCCACACTTTTTCTGACTGTTTCCCTTACTGTTGATGTTTCTCTCTCCACCTTGGTTCTCTCTCTTTTTTTTTATTCTCATTCTGGTTCTTTCTTGAACTCTTGTCACTTTTTCCTCTGTTTTTTCTCTCACTCTCTATCACACACACACTGAGCACATCTTAATTACTAAACCAGCCATTTGTGTGTTTACTAAAACCAGCATTCCAGAGAAAACACTTACAAATCCCTACCTTGTATTGAGTTAACATTATTCATCACTTGTCTATTTTTAATAATAGCAGCAGTCAAAGTTGCTTCTGCACACATTCTCACACACAAACAGAAGCTCGCTTCGCTTACATGGATAATATTTCTTCAACTCGATTGAAATCATTCTGATTAGAGATTCCAGCTTGTTTACGAGATGTTATAAGATGTTTGTTTACATGCTCCACAGATACATTTTTTGACATGCCCAAAATGGTTCTGCCCACTGTGAAGCATCTAAATTACCAGAAAAAAAGAAGTGGTTCTGCCTGTTAATTCAGTTTTCAGGATGGACTCATATCGCATCCTGAGAACATTAGTAGTTCTTCTGTTCTCACTAAGAAAGCAGAAATCTCAGTAGCACATACTTTTCATGCAATCTTTAAACGAGTGCAAGTGGACCTCTACCGCTCATAAGAACCGGTGAACTTGGTACCCGTTCTACTTTGGCAGCAGGATGGCATAGTGAACAGGAAGAGAGCACATTAACAGAAAGTGCAGGTTTCTATCCCTTGAAAAATGTCCATCAAGAATCCCCAATGGCACCAAAGTGTGTTTACGCAGTTCTTAAACTCAATAACTTGACCCTCTTGTTAAGTGTTCCTTTCAAGTCTTAAATCCCCGTTGGTCGATAAATAACTTCAATATAGAAGCTGAATTGCAGTTATAATGTGATGACAATAACCAGCATTACTCCTGGTTCCTGTTCTACGCACACACATTAATGATCATATCTGAGTTTTCGTGACCTCTCCTCTTTTTGTCCTTCAATCACCAACTGTTCCAGATGGAACTGAAGCATCTGCAGAAGGAGGTGCGTTCGTTCTGCAGAGTCTGTCAGGCCTGTCTGTGTCTGAGCCAGACTGAGATCAGAGATAAGGTAAGAACTTTCTTATATTTCTCATTGTCCCATCTGTGAACTAACGGTGCAGCTATAAGATTTTAAACACAGAGGCTTTACTGTATGTTAGCAGCTTATTACAGGTAAAAAGGTTATTTTTCAGTTTATACACTTTTATATACACATTGATTAAAGAGCTGATAGAATTTCTTGTCCTTGAGACTGGTTATTATAACCTATTACCCTATGAGACAAAAAGACTTCTCAGACTAACTGACTGAGCTACAGAACAGTCTGTATATCTGCACTTTACAGAGAAGGTCAATTCTAATAAAGTCTGTGTCCTTCTATCCACAGGCTTTTGAGCTGCTCTGTGACTTGCTGCTCTTGTACAGTGTGAGTTCAGTCTGCTCTGACACTGCCCTCCAAACGTTGGTGCACCTGCCATCTGATTCCCTGCGCTCTGAGATGGCTGCTTTCCTTGTGGACTACATCTTCTCTGACGCTGAAGAGACTGAGCTCAATGGTATGGTCAACATGTGCTCTTAGGGCGGGTTCACACCAGACTTGTTTAGTCTGGTTTAACCAAACCCTAGAGAGTTTACCGGCTCGGTGTTGTTTGTTTGGGTTGGTGAGAACAGCAGAATCGACCAAACAACCACGCTGTGGTTTGCTTTGAAGGGGTGGTCTGAGACCACTGTCCAGTGAACTTCATTCATGGCGTGAACACTGTTCAAACCCGTTAAAGAAGTGTACCACTGTATGAGTAATTAAACCAAAACATTTTCTCGCCCTGTTTTGATGACAGGGGAACCAGTGGCAGGTTTGCTTCCAAAATGTTGACTGGACTTACAACGAAGTGAGAAATGCCTGCATTATAAAAGGGGAAATCTGTGATATATTTACCGTAATAAATCATAAATACAGAATAAATACTGTAATAAATCATAAGAACATGATATGATAAAGAAACATGCTAAGAAATACTCACTACTCTGACAACAATGCTACAGCTGCTGTGTCCTCCTTTGAAATTTTCATTTCGGTGTGTAACTCGTGTTATTGTTTTTCCGTTTAAAGTTAATTAGAATTCAAATTAATGCTAAATATTTGCTGATTGAGTTAGTGTCTGATTATGAGTCGTAAGAAATCAGACGTGTATAACAATTTAATTGAGCAATTTGTCAGTGGAGTCTGGCAGGCAGAAGTCAAGGAGTCACTGAACTCAGACTCCAGAGTGTATTTTCAGAGCAGTGGCGCTTTGTTTTCAGGATAACTAGCTTAACTTTACATTAATAGACAACTGACAGTTAGGAACAGCTAAGCAGTTTGTTATTGTCAAATTACAGTGTTGCGCTCCTGCAGTGCTCCTGCAGCCTGCCTGAGCTTCCTCAGTCTGTGGAGGAGGGGGCAGGGGAGACAATTTGCTTCAACCATAGACTGTATATTAAACAGGGATACAAACCAGTTGAAAAATTGAAACATTGTATAATCCTTGCATTGGTTTGATTCAGGAACTGGACTTTTACGTGTGAAACCACCTGTAATAAATGTTGGCATAGTCTGTGGTACTTTCCAGAACCACTTTCAGTCTTTGTTGACAAACTGACTGCTGTTACAGACGTCATCCTCTCCAGTTTTTTCACGGCTGAATGATGATGTTCACAAAGGGATTTTTGTTTTCCTTGTGGATGTGTATTGTTTTGAAAACTAACTGCTCAATTTTAACACCACCAAAGCTCTCCCAGAGGAGCATACCATATTTTATGCCCGCAGACATACTTTTGATGTCTTGTTTTGACTATCTGCTGCTATAACAAATCTTTTTTTTTTCTGTATTTTACAATGTGCTGCCAATTCCCAAACCAAATACCAGTCTTTCAACACACGTTCTGTTTTGCTTGTGTCTTTATCATCACCCCAAAGTTTTTTCTGTGCCTCTCCTGTCAACATCTTTCACATTAACCATTGCTCTATTACTGCCCCATCACATCCTCTTCTAACCCTGGCTCTCCTCTGTAGTTGGGGATGAGGAGGAGATTAAGTTAGCTCTCCTCCAGAAGAAGCGCAACCAACTGGCCGGCTACTGTAAGCTGGTCATCTACGGGGTGCTGGACCTCTCCGCCGCCACCGATGTCTTCAAGCACTACAGCAAGGTCAAGATCAGATAAAGCCTTTAAAGCATAGTTCCATATTCTTAGCTTAGCATGTTATATTTAAATTTTAAGCATACATATTTATATTCATTGTCTGGCTAGGCGTAACAATTGGTTGCACATGTAATCAAAATGTGTTAATAGTTAACTTAGAAATAATTAATAGCGAAGTTCGACTATCAGTTGTTTTTTTTGAGTAATTAATTGGGTTAGAAACAGGAAATTTATAATGGGGAGGAAGTGTAAGAGGGTGGGGGAGGGTGAGAAAACCTGTTTCAGAGGCAGCAAGGTGCCAAGAATGAGTCAGAGGGAACAGGGGTTAAAAGAAGCAGAGACGATAAGAAGGGAGTGGATTAGTTGTACATATTTAGATGGCTCCATGAATTAAGTAGACTAATGATTATAAAGGAAGTCTTTTTTTTCCCCACTCTTTCTGTTTTTCTCCAGTACTTTAAAGACTTTGGCGACATCATTAAAGAGACTGTGAGCAAGAGCAAGCTCATCAGTCCAGTTCAGAGCGCCAAGACTGTCTGTCTGAGTCTGCAGCAGGTTTGTACTCACAAGTCATTAACCAGCCTCTAATTATTTATTTTTCCTGAGAACTCAGGCTGCAAATAATGATTAATTTTTTAGTCTATAAAATGTCATAAAATTAAGAAAAATGCTGCTCATCACAATTTCCCAGAGCCCAAAGGGACATTGTCAGATTGCTGCTTTTGTCCAGCCAGCAGTCCAAAACCCAAAGACTCTTCATTTACATCACATGGAATACCTTGTAGTTTGAAAATTGCTTTATTCTGATGATACTAATACTGCAGTATAGTATTTAAAATAGTATCACTTACCCTTTTTATAGTAGAACTTTTTTGACTATCCAGAACTAACTGTTTAAGTTGTTTCAATGGAGTATTGCGTAATTATTTACTTCTCAAAAGTTGATTTTACTGTAAATATCCACAGCATATAATATTACAGTGTCCCAGAGGTACACATACATCCTCAAATGGGAATCTATGTATTTTCAATGTATTTAATATATTGCTACTACTTGTATTGTGCCTGTCAAATGTTAAATCACAGAACATGATTTAAAATGTATAATAATAATAATACATTTTATTTACATATCCCACTATCAGATCTTTAAGTGCACGAGGGCTCTCTCACGGACGTTTCAAGCCTTTTATGCACAATTTCCCCAAGTCTGCATTTTATGCAAACTCTGCCTGAGGGAATTACCCAGTTCATATCATTGTAACACTAAACACACGGTTACCACAGGAACGTTAATAGAGTGCAGAGGTGACAAAATGGGAATAATGTGTTTCGTTTCCTGGTACCTGTTAAAATCCTGGCGGCTGCATTTTCGATGAGCTGTAGTGAGGACAGGGATTTATAGATGCAAATGCAAAAAAGAGTTTCAGTAATGTACCTGTGACATAATAAAGGTGTGAATGACAGTTTCAAGGTATTTGATGGACAAAAATTGCCTAGTTTTAGAAATTTTCGAGCTGAAAGAAGCATGATTGTATTATAGATTTGACATGGCTGTTCAAAGAAAGGTTGCTGTCAAAACGTCAGGGGTGCTAGATTGTGATATAAATCCCAGAAACAGTCATTTTCTCTAGTTTAGACAGTTCAGGGTTTCTTGTAGGTGTGGGCAAAATGATCAATTCTCAGATGCATTGCAATTACGAATCTTTGCAGAACAGTCAATGATAGGGAATTTAAAACCTAATTCTTGAGGTTATGATCGCAATTGTCGATGTTCTGAATTTGGCTGCTTCTTGAGTTTTGTTGAAGAAGCATAAGCAGCTGCAGATGGATGCAATCCAACCACCACCCCCTGGGTTAAAAGCTTAACATTTTGATGCTTTCAGGATGCATTGTTAATCGCTTTATAATCACATCATAGCCCTCTGAATTGGAATCAAATCGAATATTAAGGTGCCAAGAGATTCCCACCCCTAGCATCTTGGCAAACTTGATTAAACAGGCTAATTAAAACCAGCGCTTGAAATGCTTAGAGATTTTTTTTTAAAACTTGAACCAACCCGCTAACAAGTGGAACCGTCTCTACATATCTATAGAAGTGTTTGAATGGCATTCCTTCATGTTTGTGTGTGTTCAGCTGTTTGCAGAGATGCTTACGGAGGACCACAGCAGGCAGGATCTCGGCGAGATTAGAGACTTGGCCAAAAGGCTTGCCATGAGCTTTGGCGTTGATCTTCATCGTATCCGCAAACCAATGTTGGCCCTGCACATGTAAGTAACACACATGACTGACAAACATTCACATGAGCCCTGACAGGTTATCACTCAATTTGTTCCATTTTGATCTTCCTATTTGACTTTGCTGTGGGGGCAGTTTTTTCAGCTCAGTGAATGAAAATGAAACAGCAACTGAGAATTAGAAGTGAGTCATCACACTTGAAGGGTTTAAATTAAACATCAAATGTTTTAGAAATTGCAGCTGTTCATTCTGTGTAATAGCTTTGGATTTTATGTTAGAGCGGTTTGGTGTGTTGTGTTTACTCGTAGGGATGGTATACGTTTTGCGTTTCGGGAGCCACAGGAGGGAGAACAGCAGCACCTGAATGTGCCTTTCTTGGAGATCCTCAGCGAGTTCAGTTTTAAGCTGCTGCAGCAGGACCGCACCCCCCTGTGAGAAAATAAAATTTACAAACGCACACAAACATGTTTACTCAAATATGACCATCTGTGTTTAGTCAGTCTCTCCTTCAATCTCAGTACTGTGATACAAACTTAGTGATATTCCACCGCTGAATGATAGTCCACTCAATATGTACTCACCTCTATGCCGATGTGAGGATGGGTGAAGATCTTAAATTCACAAAACAATCCTAGAGTTTCAGCAGAAAAGAGGGTTGCAGCCAAATCCAGTACAATGGCAGGTAGCATGTTTACATGCTACCTGCTACATGCTACAGTTGACATTTCGGCTAAAAACATGGTGTAAATGGCGTCTTTTGTGTTTAAATTTTAATGTCGCGGCTCACAGACTGTGAGCTGAACTGAACTGAAGAACTGCAGATCTTCACCCATCTTCACATCGGCATAGGGGTGAGTACATACTGAGTGGGTTATCATGTTGTGGTGGAATATCCTTTTAAAGGGATAGTAAATTTGGGATGTATGAGGTACCTATTCATAGTCAGTGTATTACCTACAGTAGATGGTGGTCAGTGTGTCATCTCAGTTTGGAGACGAAGCTGGAGGATCGGTGTAGGAATGTACTGCTGTGGACAGGGTCAGCAGGAAAAAATATCTTACCCTCCTAAAAAAAAGAATCAGTTTGGGTGTACACTATATTTAGAATAGTTTACCTTGCCGGCAGACAGCCTTTCCCAAGGGGAACTGCTATTATATAAGCGAACTGTTACTCTCTCCAAATGGAAAAATCTATAATTTTACCTTTCACTGCCTCAATCTGTTAGATTGTTTGTGGTGTTGTGTGACTTCTATGACTCTGAATTCACCTCTTATAATACAGAAGTCACACAATAAGATAAATAAACTAACTGATCACAATTCACTGTTAATCTTTTAGTGCTCTTGCTGCTTCTCCAGATTGGTTGTGTGCCGATTGCCATCTGCTGTAGGTGATGTACTGGACAAGTACCTCATACAACCCCACAAAAATCCAAACTATCCCTTTAACAATATGAGCATAAGACAACAATAACAACATTTACACCATCTCACCTGAGTCTCGTGTTTCAGAGGATTTAATTGCTGCAAGATATATTGCAGTATATTTACTGACATCATTCCAGTATCAGAGAAAGCAAAACAGTTTTCTTTCCTCAGAGGAAAAGACAGTGTTGAATCTGACAATATTACACTGGAACTTATTCATTATATGTGACTTTGTTTTATTTGTTAATCACTGGGTTGTATTGGGTTTGATTCGTTGCAATTTACAGAAACCTCAAGAAACTGAGCCACTAAATATTAACAAAGGTTTCTCCTTCCTAGTCCTCATCTGTCTGTCACTCTCTTTCCTTCATAGGACTGGGTTTCTGAAATCATTGTGTCCCAGTGCTGCCCTCTCCTGGCCGCCAGTCAGGCTGTATCAGCGTTCTTTGGAGGCCCGCTCCTTTGCTAAA
>JAJHUR010092610.1:0-17655 GCA_027495735.1 Lutjanus campechanus
GTTGAGAGTGTGTGTGTGTGTGTGTGTGTGTGTGTCAGTAACTTTCCACCACCAGTCTGTAACTTTCCACCGAGGCAGAGGATGTTGTTAATGTCATCTTAACCGAAAGACTGATGGCATGTTGGCCTGTTGTGGTGCCTTTTAATAGAGTCGTATACTTCACAGCATGTCAAGTGTGCTTCACATGCCGTGACCTGCTGCTGCTTCACGGTGTGTCTTCACCTCAGCTCTTCTGCTTTGAAGCACAAGTTTTATTTTCACGTTCAGCTTCTTGTGCTGCATTTTTTTTAATATCTTATACATCACAAGTTAGATTTCTGGAGAATGACTAAGTGGCAAAACATGCAGCTGATAACGGGGGAATTTTCCAAAGATGTGTCTGTAAACTGTGACGAGAACCACAACTAAATATACGAGGGAGTGAACGATTTATAGTAATCACATGGATTACATCATCATGCTTATAACATGGCCACCTCAAGGGGTCAGATTTGAAGTTTATTGATATTTTGTACGATGGGAGATGTTGCATCCAGCGTTTTGGAAGTTTCCCCCAATGTGGAGAGAAAAGACGAGAAAAGATACGCCGCTGCCCTCGTACTTCCGCGCACCTTCACCAACTGGCTCTGCTCTCTGGTTGTTTGATCTGACAGATAGTTTGTCCAGTCATGTCCAAATTTTTTTTGAAAGTGCCTGCCCTTTTCCAAACCGTTTCCATTAACGACTTTTCAGATCATTCCGTATAACAAACCACCAAAGAAAAAAAAGAGTTCTTGGTGATTTCTTGTTAGCACCCAGGTGCAAAGGTTCTTGACAGAACCTGGGTTGGAAACATCACATTACAGAAAGGTTCTCTGTAGAACCTCTCACAGGGCGCTTTTACTCTAAATAATAACTGGTTCCATTCAAGATTCTTGGAACCTTGGTGCTATCTAGTGAACCAGCCCACATTTCAACCACTTTTGAGCGGAACCATGAAAATCAAGGATGTAACCGCGTGTAAAATATGACACGCCCACTTTGGTTCCCATGCAAAACCTGCTTTTTTGGGTTCCAGATGGACCAATTGGACCAGTTCAAAATTAGGCACTTGAACCACAATGGTGCTGGTTCCACGTTGGTGGAAAAGAGCCCATGAGGGGTTTTTGTGGGAAACCCTGAAAGCGGTCCAGCTGGAACCTTTGTAAAAGGTTCCACCAAGAATCAAATAGGGCTCACACTTCTGGTCCTAGTTAGCACCTTTATTTCTAAGAGTGTAACTGTAATTATAAATAAACAAAAGTGTGTTTTCTGCCTTCTCTGTGAAGCACATCAGTTCAAACAAAGCCTTCGGTTCCTGCGCACTGTTAACATACAATAACCCTTATGTACATATCCTGGTGGAGGCCTTTAAGTGGACCAGAACGACCAGTTTGGTTAGATGGTTTTTTTCCATTAAGAGATGACCTGAGCGCTAAAAGGTGTCAAATCCAGCCGTGACTTTTGTATCACAGTAATCCCAAAATAAAAGATATCAGACAAAGAATGAAAGAACACTGATCTTGGTGGTTTCATCCTCTTTTTTATTTATTTTTTGTAAAAGGATGTAAGAACTACAGTCAAATGTGAGAAGGCAACTTAGAACCGGTGCTTCTGCATTATTTCTGAGAAAATTCCCACAATAGCGACCTTGAGAAAGACCACTCAGTTGGCTTGACTTAATCAGTTTCTGTTGCATAGGATGGGTTCTAAATTTGAAGAGGAAAGAACGAGGAACCTGTTCTAAGCCCTCCCCCTCACATCTGAAATTAGTTTTTTACAAATTAATACAATAACACCATAATTCACAATAAAAAAATTTAACCAGTTCAGTGGGAGACAACCTAAGTTCTATATTAAATGTACAAAATTAACAAAAAAAACCTTGACAATATTAAATTCTTATTTGGCCACATTTCAACACTTTGCTTGGTCATTCTGACGTGTGTTTAGTCTCTCTGATGTGTTAAAAAACGGCTACCATTTTAAATTACAAAAGACTGAGAAGAAAAAACTAAAATAATAGGATCATTTATACATTTTCAGTAAAATGAAAAAGGCATAGTCTCTGTAAATTTTTATTAAATTCACATTTACTATGAATTTCCATATTATGAAAACATCACAAATATGTTACCATAACTGTACACAAAAAAAAGAAAAAGAAAAGAAAACATAAAAACATTCATGCGCCACTTTCTGGGCTAACACTTTCTGCAACGACTGTTTACATGCTAACATGTTAGCATACAGCACATTGGGTCAAAACAGTGTTTTAATTTCATATTTTGTGTGATTTTTACACAGAAACTATTCAAGAATATTAGGATTCAACTTTAAAACTTTGTCAGTATTGTGTTTTTACACAGTGGTGTTACAAATCCGGCAAAGTACCCGAAGTTAACAAGCCGCCATTGCTGCAGTGGCGAATAAATGCTTCTTAAGAAGTTTTCTACTTTTACACTCACTTTTTATGTAATGTTACATTCGACAACAATGTCAAGGAAGTCGGGAAGAACCTGCGCAGTTCGTGTCGTGTCAAACGTCAACTTTGGAGGAGAAAAAAAAACACGGAATGTAAAATACACAAAACTTTATGAAGAGTGCTGCAGTCTGAGACTTTACAGAGATTCACCGAGTGTCAGAGTGGATGAAAAATATTAACAGAAAGAAGCTTTGTTCATGAAAATCTTGGGAACCCCAGATCTGCAAAATCTCATCTTCTAGACCCAACCAGCAGATACAGAGAGTGACGGACATGATCTACCACTGCAGCAATGGCAGCGCCGCAAGATGGCGGAACACACAAAGCGGTCACCGGATTCGTCTGTAGGTGTATAGCACCAAGAGCATGTGCACATAGCAGCACAAAATATATAAAAAGGTTTTTTAAGTCACACTTGGTAATATTACTCTATAAACTCTTGTGCGTTCCCCACTAACTGACACAAAAATCTTGTGTCTAACATCTCAGAGACAAAGCAAAGCAAATGCTAAACAAACATGAGCCGCAGAAATCTCGACTCAAATCAAGCCAAACTCTATTTGGTGTGAAGCATTGCTGGCTGGCCAGCTGCCAATATGCAAAACACTGGACCAACACCAAAGCCCCAAGGGAACTTCTACTTGAACGGATCCCTGGGTAGCCAGAAAAAGTAATGGAATGATGTTAATAATTTGCACCACCATAAAGTCAATTTGTGGTGCCGAACCACGGCAACACTTTCTTTCATTCAGTGGAACTTATGATGCGGTGAAGTTGATCAAAAGATAATCTACAATAGTTAAAACACTATTGTGGCTACAGGAGTCTCCTAAAGAGGTTAGGCTGCTTGTCAGATTGTTGAAGAGTCAAAAACGACAACCACAACACCCTGTGGACATTAATTTTTGTAGCTTTCAAGTTGATTGCAGACTAATTCGATTTGATTTTCAAGGGGCGTCATACGGACCAAAATGCCTCAGCCAATTGGGAAGATCTACAACCAATCAGAGCAAGGAAACGTGGGACGTAGCGCTGGGTATCGCATGCAAGTCGGGGTGGCGCCTGGTCCGTTTTCAAGCAGGCCTGGTCGCAAACTTTCTGAGCTACACATCTGAGGCGAGAAATAGGAAATGCAGTAACAGAGTCTTGATTCATATTTGATCAGCACCGCCTAGTTTCACAGTTTCGTCTGAGTTTCGTGTGCTTGGTGTGTTGCGCTCGAAACTTTTCAAATCTGACCCTTCACCTGTTAGTCACCGTATCAAATCCGGGCCATATTAAATAAATAAATGATTGTGATTGGCCTGAAAAAAAAAATAAAATAAAATCAAGGACAGGTGGAAATCTGTCTGAAATAGAGGGTGGCCAGATGCATCCGCCAGAGCAAATGAAACCTGAGCTCTCAGATTCCCAGAGCAGAAAACAGGCCAAATTCATCCACCGTTGTTGTGCAAATATTAAGAGTTGAGCGCATCAAGATAAACAGCTGGTACCATTAAACATGATTTTATACAATTCATTGGGTCTCACCCCTTTATATAATAGCTTAGCCCTCAAGTGTGGCCATTCGAAACACTCTGAGTTGTGTTCGGACGACACTTCGTACGAACTAAGGACACTGAACCCCCCTTCACAGCTATAACCATATAGTGTAGAAAATAGATTTCAGGATATACAACAAATTAATCATTTGTTCTACTAAAAAAAAACAACCTCTTTTTAAGGTGTTGTTCCTAAGTCTTGTCCTGAGAATATCTATACACCTAAATTTACTTAGGTTTCTAGATCCAGTTTTGCAGGGACAAAAAGAACCCTGTACTGTGTAGACAGGCGGCCTTTCGCAGTTTTACAAAATTCCTGCTCACTGTGCTTTTATAATTGAAAGTTCAGAGCCATTTGTGTTTGCAGGTTATGGACAAACGTGGCTCACTGCTTAACCGAGCCTACAGGGAGAAATAGGTGAAGAGAAAGATCCCGATAGAGCAAATCACCACCAGTCCTATGTTCAGGATGATTTTGGTTTGTGGAGGTTCATGAAGAAGCTCATCCACGATTTTTTCCTGTTCTTCGGTCGTGATCGCCTGAGCTTTGGACGGCTTCTCTTGGAAGCCACAGAACCACTCTAAGGCCCTCATGCACCTCCCACCCTCCGATCCTCCTCCTCCAAAGCAGCCCTCCTCTTCCTCCTCCACATCCCTAACTCCTCTCTCTTCTCCCTCTTCTAAACTTTTAGGATCAGAAAACTGTGAGTGGAAACCATTCTGGACTGGACAGTGGGTTGCTATGTCGCTGGCTGTGACAGCGTGACCATTGCTCGTTTGAGCATTGTTTGGGTGGTCTTGACACTTTTCTTTACCAAGCAAGCCGTCTCCATTTAGGACTGCATGGTTTAGAGGCTTCAAAGCATTGAGGGCTTCCCCATTTTTCTCCTTTTCTTTCTGTTTCATCCTCTTTCTCTTATTTAACCCCCACAGAGTGGTGGTTCTGATTTGGTCTTTTCTGGGCGGAGGCGTGCACAGACTCACAACCACAGTCACCAAAGCTGACACCCAAAACAAGATAACTGCCACATACATGAAATGAACATCTTTGATGAAGGATGGCCGCTCGTCTGGCTGGCTACAGTGAGGCTCGCGGTAAACAAATGCCAAAACTAGACGCAAGGCCCCAAGGGAAAACCCTACCATCCCACCCCAAAAAGCGCCTGTTTCGTTGCATCGATGCCACAGGACGCCAAGCAAGAAGAGGGCAGCTATGGGCGGAGTCAGGTAATCTGACACTTCTTGGATGTAATAGAACATCTGGCCTCCCTGCATCTTGATGATGACCGGCACCCAGGCGATGCTGATGATCACCATGAAAACCACAAACAACCTGCCAACTATTACCAGCTCCCTGGATGACACCTGCTTTCGCAGCATCTTGTAAATATCCAACGTGAATATGGTGCTTGCCGAGTTGAAGATCGAGTCCAAGTCGCTCATCAGAGCCGCGATCATGACGGCCATCATCAGGCCACGGAGACCGACGGGCATCACTGACATGACGAGCCGCGGGTAGGCCACGTTGCTGCAGCCAGATGGAGAATTGCACACTTCCATGCAGTGTTCTGGGCTGATGCACATGAGATCATCAGCAAAGAGGATCCTGGAAATCATCCCTGGAATCATGGTGATAAATATATCAGTCATTTAGTGAGTCAAGAGTAGGTCTAAGTTAATCAAAAAGCAGTAAAAGGTTTTACCTGGGATGACAATGATGAACATGGGGAGGATTTTCAGAAAGCCACCCATCAGAGTGGAACCTTTGGCGTGGCCAATGTTCTTTGCTGCCAGAACCCGCTGCACAATCACCTGATCTGCACACCAGTACCTGGAACACCAGGGTGGACAGTTAGAGTTAACAGTTAATTTGATATTTGGACAATTAGTCCAATTGTCAAGTAACATTGCAGCAAGGACACTGGTTCAACCCCCAGTTCTGTTTCCTGACTCCTAAGGCTAGCTCTGTGGGCAGGGGTCAGGTATATTGCTAGGTTAGGGACATTTTTAAACACACAATCAGCTTAGCTCAATGGCAATGTTGCTCAGTCCAGTGGTCCAGACTTAAGTATCTACTGAATATTATTGTTTTATAAAACCCTGACATCGGCTAAAGAACAAAGGCCAAGTGGGTTGGGATCAATCTTCTGGGTACCATAAATATTCACGCATTAAAGCCTACAATTAGGAAATCAGTCCAGTACCAAATAGAGGCAGGAGTCTGGCCCAATAAGAAACCGGGCCAAGGCAGGTCTGGATCCTTTGGGCCTCGTAGGATCTTCAGAGCATCTGGCTTCACCTTCAGGTGGTGGTGGCATGATTCAGAATACGTCAGGTTGGGTGAAGACAACAAGATGGCAGTGATGTTTGGATCAGCCTGCATGTATTTGGTCCTCACACCTTAAAAGGACATGGTAGGACATGGTTTAGCATGTGGTATAGTACGCAGATCAAATTGTACCTTAGCATAAATGGTTTTACTTCAATGCACAAAGGACATAGATACCTTCAAGTCCTCCAACTTTGAAGAAGCTGATTCCTGTAAGGCAGAGCGCACCGGCAATCATGAGGAATGCCTGGACTGTGTCTGTGTAGATTACGGCGACCAGACCTCCAGTGACCGTCAGCAAAGCCGTCATGGCAATGAGGAGGATGATTGACAGATAGAGGTTCCACCCTAAGGATTCCTGAATGAACAAGGCTCCGGAGTAGAGGTCCACAGACAACTTGGTGAAGATGTACAGGACAAGAGATAACGCGGCAAAATAGACTTTTAGTCGCCTCCCGCCGTACCGCTTGGACAGGTACTCTGGCATGGTGTAGACACCCGACTGAGTATACACGGGGATAAACACCCAGCCTAACAACTGGAGCAACAGTAAAGCATTTAACTCCCATGCTGCCACGCTGAGCCCGCTGGCAGCACCGGACCCAGCTAGTCCAATGAAATGCTCACTTCCTATGTTGCTGACGAACAGAGATGCCCCCACAGCCGCCCAATTCATGGAGCGACCGGCGAGGAAGTAGCCGCTCACCGTGCTCCGATTGGCTTTCCTCATGGCGAAGAAGCCAATCACGAGCACCAGGATGAAATAGATCACGACAACTGTGATGTCTGCCACTTCCATGGTCGCGGGATTGGCCATGTTTGAGCACTTCTGTAGCTATTTTTTTGACGAAAGGAACTGTATTGTCCAAGTGCAGGATCTTTGCACTTTGTGGCTGGTTGTGATCCTAGATATACATAAAATGCATGCGCATATTAAGCCCAAAGATCCCTTTTTTAATCTGATCTTGAGGGGTCAAACAGTGGACAGTAAGTATTATTCAGCTGGACAAAAAGATCATAATATACAATCATCTGTACATTGTCATTTATACAGTATAAAGCACTTATAGAGGGGAAGTCTGAGATAAATGTCCTTTGTTCCATTGACATCTAATTCTAAGGAAATGTTCAAATGTTTTGATCCTTTGTCGATAACCTCAGCTTTGGGAATCAGTGCAGGTCGTGGGTGGACAGCTCACAAAATGCTCGTGCGTTATCGCTCGGTTTCGCCTGCAGGAGCCCCAAAAGAAAATGGTCATCTGGATCCTGCAACAAACACAAAAATGTATGAACAAAATTGTGAACTTAACCGTTTTTCAAAATGTCAACAAATATCCATTTGGCTTGGGAAATTTGATAAATGAAGGATAAGTTTTTATTAACACAACCCCCCTCGTTATATATCAAGATCCCTGCAAGCTGTGTAAACATGTTTCTTTTCCTTTCCGTCTTGTCTTTCCGATGCACCTGCACAACAGAGCCTTTCATAAAGCCTATTATTTCCTCTGCTCTGTGGCATTTTCAGAGGGTGGCGGAGCTCGGGAATGACAGACAGCTGCTGAGTCGAGGAGAAGTAGAGCAGTCAGCATTTAACCCCTTCTACCCAGGCTGTCCTTGAGTGACGGAGCAGCTTTGATGTTACCAACAACAGTGCTGTTTAAGGTGAATGGATTATATAAGAACCTCGTTGCTTAATGCCGTCACTCAACTGTGTTGCCTCTAGTTTTAAGGCTGAACTGGTTGGACCAACATCACTGGAAAGGGTGATTTAAAGTTGCAGCAGGGTTTATTTGACTCACCTAAAGGGAATTTCCTTCAGAAAGAACTAAATGCCAGAGCTCTTTCAAGTTTTTTGGAGGTAAGTCAAGGTCAGGTCTCAAGTCATGCAAGTCTCAAATCACGTCGGCCGGTTTTTGCTTTCAAATTGGTCAGGAAACATTGGAGGGCTTGCAGACAGCCAAAGTGCAGCTCAATACTCATGATATTGAGCTGCAATAGATTAATATTCAGTATCAAGATAGGGGGGGTACAGTGAGAACATTTTCCTACCAGATAATAAACGATGACGCTCATTATCAGTAACTTACTTTTATGGTTAATCTCTGATCTTTCACTCTAGAGATACCAATACCACTTTTGGCTTCCCAACAATCAAGTAAATTTGCACACAGCAGCAACACAAACTGGCTAGTTTCCATATAACAACAAAGCTAATCTAGCTCAGGCAGCAGCAAACTTCTCCAAAACCCAACATAAAAAACATACTAGTCTTATACTTTAGTTGGCTTTAAATAAACACAGTTTCTCTTCACAGTCCCTCAATATTACAACATTCTTCTTCTGGTTTATTATTAGTTTTGTGTTGCCAGGTCTACCAAACATCCACCACACTGACCCCTCAGGTGTCCACAGACGAGTTGCAAAGTAGGCTAATGTCGAGTTAATGTTAGCTCATCATCAAGCAAAGACAGCTTCAGTTTTGACAAATTAGCATCAGCTTACACCTTCATGGTGATGTGCTGAACGACAAAATCCTCAATTTTATGACCGCTCACACCTCGCAACTGTTTGCCAAAGCCTACATCAAGCTTTATTTTCTGTTAGCTAGCCTTGACACAGAGGACTGTAGTATGAGGGTCCTCCATCAGGGCTGGTGTTTGTTTGTTGCCCATGTTTGCTGCTCAGCAGAGGTCTGTGGAGGACAGCTGGGTTTCACTGTATGAATGCATACAACGTTTTGGGAAAGTGAAACCCTTTGCACACATCTTCAGTCTATTTTAGCTCTACGCTGCAGCATGAAAATGTTTCACTAATGTAAACTGTTGGGAACAATAGCATCAGTGACACTTGCTCACCAGAGTACATTGGACCCAATATGCAGGTTTACTCCTGATGCTACTTGCAGTAGAGTCAATATTGATTTTAAATAATTAGTACAAGTCTAACCATCATCATGAGGGGAATGCTGGGTAAACAGAGGTTTTGTCATTTCCAGTTTTTTTCCTGCTTTAAGATTTATAAGGAGACTCACGTCAAAATAGTTCAGGACCTGCAGTGAGGTTTTGTAACAAGCAGTTAAGTTCAGTCACTGCGCAGCTTTTTCCTTTAAATGAAAGGACTCACGACTGCTGCAGCATCTCAACCGTATGGTTTCAAGGGAATCTGAATGCATTTTAATCGCATTCTGATGCATTAGTGTAGCTAAAAAGTAAAACACACTAAAGGTCTTTCACCCTACATAAGTACCTTATTCTGTCTAATTACACCTGTGCTAATACATACATATATATTTTAAAGCAACTACAAGCATATTAAGTTGATTTTGCAAGCCCCCAATGACAAAAACAGCAGCATTTCCACCATCATAATCACAAAATATGATGTGAAAAATATCCCAATCTCCTCCTAACATACTACTTTACTTACGTATGTCAACACTTTCTAGAGCACTCAACATGAGAATATAATATTAACCCATTCTCTATAACATACTACAATAATCATAGTCGTCTGGCTATAAAGCTATGCTTTATGATGTTATAGCAAATTTTTAATTGTCCATCATATTATTGTAGTAAGCAAGTTGTCAAAAGTATAGAAACTTTTTTTAATACCACGTGTTTAAAACTGGAGCCCTGGATTTTTTTGGGGGGGGGGGGGGGGGGATGCTAAAAAAAAAAATAAAATAAAAAAATCAATATATTGGCCAATATTCTTTATTTATATAAAATCCAGGCTTTCACTGATAAATATTATGAATAACTATTAAAGAGAAAAAAAAACACAAATAGGACAAGCTGAATCAAGAAAAAGGGTCAAATCTACATAAATTCTGCCTATAAACATAAAAAATAAAATGACCCCCCAAAAAGCATATTCCGTACAAAAAAATTATCACATACGCAGATATCGATACAGAGCAATAGCTATAACCTAATATCGGGCCAAAAATATATTAAAAAAATTAAATAGTTTAAAATTCTGGTATTGTGACACATTTTTAGGCACCTTTTAAATAAACATTTATAGCAGCACATCACAGTGACCAGTTTTCTTTGCATTATTTCAACCTCTGATTGTTTCCTCCTTTTAAATTTAATAAATGACATTTATTTGCTTTCCAAACAACGCTTTTTCAACCCTTACAAAAACTCTTACTTCCTGGAAAACTGTCCCGTTAGAAAGTTTCTCAAAAGCCGCTCTATGAACGCTTTATAACAGCAGACTTACCTGCGGGACGGCTCTTGTCCTCCGTGTCCTCTCCCAGTTTGTCTTCGTAGTGGAAAGTTTTTCTGTCTGACTGGTTTGAAGTTGAAGCCCGGACGGACTGGTGTGATGCGCGCGCCGTCCCCAGCCTATTAACAGCGGCGCGTGCCTCCCTCCCGCCCACAGCAGCCCGCGTCATCGCAGGGTGGAGGGAAAACACGCCGCTCGCGCTCTCATGATGATGATGATGATGATGATGATGATGATGTGCAGGTGCGTGTGAGCGCTGTTCACTGCACCTGCTTGAGCAAAGGAGAGAATAAAGTGACAAACAGTATTAATTCAAATTCAATTTATTCTGAAAAATATGGTTTATTTTTATTAACAGTAATTAAAAAAACATGATAAATGTGGACACAAGTGAATGAGGGATGATAACTACGCAGGTGATTTACTTTAATATGATATTATTTTATATTATCATATTAAAGGTCCAGTGTGTTATTTATTGATTTGTTTATTTATTTATTCATTTACTGGTTCTCACCATCAACTATTTTTTCTGACCTTCTGGTATCATGTGGCTCCCTCTCTATTCGCAGAATGTGACAGAATTCTGGAACGTAATATTCATAAGTATGTTTTTTCGTAAGTGTACAGTCCATTGATTATAAAAAATCCTCATAGACTTACACAATAAAATGTCCAACTTTACAGCAGCAATTAACGCTAAATTAAACTATACGTAGGGTGAATTTTTATATAATTTATGGGTTTACACTGAAGTCACTTCAAACGCCCGGTGTGTCACTTTTAGACACGAACATGTACCGTACACGTCTGTATGAGTCGCAGAAAGATGTCAGTATGTGACAAGTTGGGAATGAGACCAGGCTAAAAAGTTTTCTTTTATTTGTTGTTGTTATTAAATAGTTTTCAGTCAACAGTCTTCATCAATCATCCTATCAGGCCATTTGTCCACTGTTGTCTCGGTGTCTTGTGATACACTTTGTTGTGTTTGTCTGAGCTCGTGTCTGATCAGTCAACCAAACATCCTGACAATTAGTTTTTTTTTAGAAACTAGAGGTTGGACATTTTCCAAACGGGACAAGCACACCATGCAGCTTCTTGGAGTTCACATGCATCCAGTACACAGACAATATATGTACGGATACACACATGCACATACAATGCACGAGCCAAACACTGACCAGCACACATTGTTACTTATAAACCCACCAGTTCACATAGTGTGTGAGTCAGGAGAACGTGGACACTGCCTGACTTGGCACCGTGGACGCGTGTCTGCATGTGTGATGTTGTTTACATGTGTTTGTGGTTTACACGCGTGCATGCGACTTTGCATTCATGCCTGTGTAACTTCAGTTGATCGGGTTGCTGGCTGAACGTATGCAAAATACTTTATTTTGCAGGTGTTTCACACACACGCACACACACACACACACACACAGGTTGTGTGTATCGACCATGAAGACCCTATTACCCATTAGCGAGACAGCAGTGACCTTCCCATCACAACAAAGTGCTGCTTTCCGCACACACATCATGATTTTGCACTTTTCGTAAAACTATAGGCCGCAAACTGCATGAAATCGAGCTGGAGGTCATCTGGGTCGTCATGCTGACTTTTACGTGTCAGATCTCTTGAAATCTTGAGACGTCTTCATCTGAAAAACTAAAATAAAGCGATGTGTGCTGTTTCAGTGAGGAATTCATCAAATCATTTTAATCATTTGAGGCGCAGGATGCAGGAGGAGCTTTGTTTCTTGGACGTTTTGTCATAAAATTAGGACTTCACCTGTTGAAAAGCCAGCTAGCATTTTGCTAACATTAGCTAATTTAAGATGTGACCCTGTATGTCACTTGTACTGGAAACGCAGAAAGTTGATCAATGTTGAAATAATTTAGACTATATATAAACTTTTATGGTATTTAAAACATACATTAGGTGTTTAATTAGGCACTATAGGCCCCAAATTATTGTTTGATCACTTTTGTCCTTTTGAAAGTTAATTTTCTTTTTCAAAAATTAAAAAATGTCTGAAGGTACACACTGAAATTAATCAAGTACAGCAAAGATAAATCAGCTGATTTGTAAAAAACCAAACAAACAAAAAAAAACCAAAGCCTTTAATTTACACAGCCTTGTGAAAAGATTACCCATGAATCCGAGTTAGCTCCAACAGCAAAATGCAGCTAACAATAGCCATGCTACACTGTGCCTGTAGACGCTGTGTGTGAATAAAACATTTAAACTCCCTGTAATTCACAGTACGTTTCTGTTGCTTTATTCAGTCACTAGATGGTGCCAACACACAACCTACACAAGGAAGAAAGACCAATAAGTGATCCAGAAGAAATTCTCAGTGTCTTGCAGAAACATAAATGATACAAACATGCACTCCCTGTTCTTCCACTACATATAAAAACTGATCCTGGATGAGTTTCCATCCGTCTGCGCAGTGAACCCACATGCAAAAATACTGGCCTGGAGGTCGTGCAACAACCGCACAGTGTGTCCTTTCCAAGGAGCGCCTGACCGACCTGTGCATGTGACGAGAAACCAAACATGTCGTGTTCAAACAGAATCGGTGCTCGTGTGTTTTGGTTAAAATTTGTAATGATAATATGTGGCTGCAGACAGATCAGGAAACCGTGCTCCTTTTTTTTCATTTTCTGACGTGACAGTGACCAAAACCTGCAGTTATGAGTTTGTGCAATCAAATAAAAAGGCTAAAAAAGACTTCTCTAATTGTAAACTCAGGCCTTTTTTATTAAAAAGTTGCAGACCCAGTTTATGATATTTCAAAACTGTTTCCATAACATAACATGCGTGCAAAAACCAGCATGCTTTTTGCCCATACAGCATAGGATTAGCTCAAACTGAGCATGTTCTCAAACCTTGGATACCCACAGAACCCATCCTCATTCAGATATCTTGAGGTGAGATTTTGTCGACTGGAAGGAAAGCTTAGAAGGCACTTTGGCACATTTTAACCACTGGGAGGGCATGTTTTATCTACCTTAGGGACACTTAACATTTCTGAGTTTCATGCACATCAGTCTCCAACTGCTTCACTGTTTACTGTCTCATTATGAACTTGTCAGTTACATGTAAAGCACTTTTAGACTGTACTGAGCAAGAAGACAAGGAAAGTCACAAATTTCTTCTAAGTTAACATTTTACTTTAGTACAAATTCTTTAACACATGGATATGCAGCGAACCTTGGGGCTTTTGCTACCTTTTTCTAGAATAAGGCCTTCAAAATCACCAGATCTCAGCCTGGAAAGGTTGGGAAGCCTCCAGTTAAGGATGTAGAAACTTGGAGGATCTACGTCAGGGAGCACTGAAGTTGCTCTGCTCTCACTGAGACACTTTTAGCTGCTTTGATCTTTGATTTGTCACCCCGTTGTACATGTGCTCAAGAACAACTACTGCAGTAAAGTTAGACGGCAGCTTTTGTGTTGGCCAGCAGATGGCGCCACTCTTCCACCGAACAAACAGCACCACTGGCTCTTTGCTCTGAATCCTCCTGTTTTTATTTAACTGAAGCGTCTCTGCCCTCTGAAATGTTTGTTCTATGAAATGACTTCCACGTTGTAAATTGACAGCAGTACATTACATACTGTTAAAACAGTTTTATAATCTCTGGCTCCTGCGTCAGTGCTCTAAAATGTGTTTCTTCTTCCCCGCTGCTCTTTAAACTCAAGAGTCTCTCTCCACAAAGACTGAGCGAGAGAGGCGAGGCTCTTTTCTTTACCCATCAAATATTAATGGGCCATTTTTATAGTGAAATACTGACTTGAATTTTCAAGCTCCCACACTGTCAATCAAACGCACACAAACGGGTATCCCCACTGAGGGAAACCAAAACATCAGATAAAAAGCCACTTTTTACAGACTATATTTAATCTCATCCCTCGGCGTTCCCGCGAGTCCGCCAAAACTCCTGCATTCCTGCACGCGTTCATCTGATTGACAGACGGAGACAAACAGCTAAACACGACTAAACATGGTTTTAAAACAGCTGCTTGAGGCTGCGAGAGTTTTAATGCTGCAGAGCGAGGAGGAACAGTACAATCCCAGAAAATCCTGAATTACAAAAATACTAATGACTCTGTAAGAAAGCAAACAATGTTGAGCGTTAGATCTTCATGTATTCTTTGCTGAAGTAACTTTCTTGTTTGCACAGAACAACTCTAAAGGAAATACACAGAATTTTTATGTTGTGTTCCACCCAGGGCTGGATTACCAACCGCCAACTGGTTTAAAGCCTGATTCATTAGAAGAGTTTGAAAAGGACAGATCCATACTTTAGTTTGAACGTCACCCTTTGTGTTGTAGTCATCTAAAAGTCTAGTTACAGATGTCCAGATGCTCCACCCTCTGATTTAGGTACTTTTTGCCTACAGCTGAATTATAGTTTTCTCTCACACAAATTAAATTAGGAAATGTTGAAAGGTTATTATGGAATTTTTGCCCAATGACGCCAAAAATAAACCGCCTACCACAAGTTAAACCGACCAGCAGGAGCTGCAAACAACCGCTAGGCTAAAAACAGATATTACCTAGGCTGTTATAGGCCTGTGACAAAAACCAACATCCATAGAGAAGTTTGGTCCCGTAACTAGCCAGCTTAAGACTTATGTTGTGTTGTCGTTGGCTGTAAATCATGTCTCTTTTGTTATTTTTAACCATGTATAGGTGACTGAACTAGTTTCTACTCTATTGAAGTTTGTTAGCTTGTTAGCTTAGCTTAAAAGGGCTTGGGCACAAAACGTCACATGGTGGTGTGATGAAAGTGTTATCGAGTGTGCAGACTTTGGACATACTTTAGTCCAGCATAAAGTTTGCATCATGCATAGATGTGCTTGTTTTTGTAAACTTTTTGCATAGCTTAGCTTAGCACAAAGACTGGAAGTAGGAAAACAGCGAGCCTGGTGCTGCCCAAAGGTAAGCATAAAATACTGAGCTATATCGTTAAGGCCCTTTCTTGTAAAGGGGCCTCAACTCGATATCTGGTTTAAATAACTTTATTGTATTGTAGCTGATATTCTGATTACATGATGTTTTTTTCCCAAATAAAATGATGTTTAATCAAATGGGAGGTCCATAAGGGCTCTATAGGGGGTCAATGGGGAACCCTGGTGTCGCTATATCAGATCTGGTGTGAATCTGCAGGATGGAAGAAGGGATTTAATCTGCAGCAGAGAAGAAGGAGAAGGAGGAGGAGGAAGAGGAGGAGGAGGAGGGCGCTATTCTTCTAACCCAAACAGAGCTGAAGCTTTCAGAGTTGCTGGCGATGGCAGATGGTGGAAGGAATGAAAGGCAGATGGAAAAATCACTTCCAACATGTTTATCATCGTCAAGAAGCGCGTATAGTGTGTGCGTGCGGTGTGTGTGTGAGGGGGGATGATTCCCCCAGGGTTAATGAAAAATATGATTGAATTCAGAGAAACACTAACAGTCACACTGGTGTGAGAAAGAGACTATATGTATCTGCGTATAAATAAAGATTTAGTGAGACAGAACATGAGATCAGGAACATTGTATACCTACATATAAGGATGTATTTTCTGCAGCTATTTAAGAATTATGCTACTATATTTCCTCACATTTTGGGGGAGATATAATGCTGCTCACATGATGTTTATCTGTGAAATAATCGTTGTCAATATATCCGCAAAAGGCTGGCTAATCTTAACATGCAAATAAACCCCAAATGCTAACTGCTAAATGCTAACTCACGCAGTTTTCTCCTTGGCTGTTTCCTGTACGTAGAAATGCATGCTAAGCTTGTCTTTGCTGAAAAGAAAAGCAAATTTGATGGTTAAAAGATACTGTTAGCAAGATAATGTTAGCAAAATGCTAGCTTGATGTAGATTAGCTAATTAGTTAGCTAGTGTTTTGCAAATATTAAGAGTAAGATGTAACTAGCTAGCTAAAGATTGATGTAAATTAGCTGACTTGTTAGCTAGCTGGTAACAATTCACTGTACACTAGAGAGAATATAGCAGCAGAGTGTAAAAGTCTTTCAGGATTTTATAACTCATGCTAAAACCGATGCTAACATACTGGGAGCTAACCATTAACATTAGAATTGCTCTGCATTAGCAGCTAAGCTATACTGGGAACTGAACCCCAGAAATCTCACTGTATTTATACAGTGTGACGTTGCCCGTGGCAATACATATATATTCGCAGTTGTTGCCATGGCGACGCCGTGCGCGTGTGAGAGTGCAGAGAGGCGGCTGAGAAACTTGAGAAACACACACGACTTTGTGACCTCTGCAAACACACCCCTGACAGCAAGAAGCAGAGAGGATGTGTCTGAGGATGTGTGTGTGTGTGTGTGTGTGTGTGTGTGTGTGTGTGTGTGGCAGAAGAGTGAATTAAAGAGAGAGATTCTTGAGAAAGACATCTCACATCATTACATTAGCTGTAAATGTCTGTAATGCAGCATCAGTTGCGACAGTCAAATGCATAAATATTATTTTAAAGCAGATTCTTGCCACAATTTATGCCAAAATTCATTCTCCTCACAATCAAAACTCAGATTGTTAGTTAAATATGTCAGTTGCAAATAAAAGTTCATAAATCCGCTTAGAAAACGCTGAGCATTCTTAGCTCTGGCCTAAGAGCTGACGGTGGGATAATTTAGGGTTAATCTAAGCTAATTTAAACTGCATTTCTACTCACCCTGGATTCAAGTCTGTTGGACTAACCCTGACTTTAGCCGAGCGCTTGCCGGCCCTGCTCCAGAGCAGCGTTAGCCCCAAGTTTGTGGGGTTATCCCCTGAAAATGAACTAAACACGGGGCTAAAAGGTGCCAGCGTTAAACGGGGTTAAGACTGTTTAAGAGTAGTCGCACATCACTCTAGAAAGTAAACATTAGTTACGTGTTCCAACCCGGGGCTAGGAGAGGTGCAGTGTGAATTATATAGCCCTGGGCTAAGTTATCTAAGGACTAAGGGCTGAGAATATCAGCGTGAAAAGCTGAGCCAGCCCTAGCTCACTTTGGAATGGGCCACGATTGTGCCAGTGTGAAAGCTT
>JAJHUR010092611.1:0-24640 GCA_027495735.1 Lutjanus campechanus
TATATAAGTATATATTTGCCAGTTCTAGACCATGTGTGTTTGCTAATTGCTCTTTTTGTTGTATTTTAGTGTCACTCAGTAAGCTGGTCTTACTTTAAAATAAATATTCAATAATGCTGTTAAGGTATTTTGTTACAAATTACACATTTCTGCTTATCCAGTGTTGTATATTAATACAGTATAGCCCCCCCCCCCTGTTTCACATGAACGCGCACGTGCACTTTGTGCTTCTGCTGCTTTGAACCTTTAAATTATTGATGTGGTCTCAGTGGATGCCCACATGTACAGTAAAGTCTCTCCATTCTGTCAGGTATTAAGTGTAATAAATATGACATAAAAGGGATAAGAGGCAGTTATAATAATTCAGCAATGCAGTATTAATTAGACATATTTTCATTTTATTTGTAGGAATACTAAACAGCCGTGCAGATGCCTGTGCAGCAGAGGGTTATACAGCGTAAACAGTGTAATGGCACAAGGAGCTGTCTCTTGTTTCACCTCTTATTTGCTGATGAATCCAGGAAGTTGCTCACTCTGAGTGCACACACACACTCACAAGTTTAACTATTTGCTTACTACAGACAATTAGAAGCCTCTTTTCTTTGTGTGTGTTACTGCAGGACAAGAATATAGTCCAGCCAGTTATATCGCTTTTTCTGACCAGACACATTGCCAAAGCAAGTGTGAAATTAAAAAAAAGAAAGAAAAAATGTACATGAACAGAAGAACTGTGATTTTGCCAGCAATATATAGGCCTGGATATACAGTTAAATAACTTAAAATAAAATAGAAAAAAGCAAAGAAAATCAGACACAATTTCACTGTTGTTACCAGGTGTGATCTCTCTTTTAAGAAAACACACATGCTGTTCTGTTCTCAGTGGCTCGTGTTAGGTTGAACATTCCCTCCCCTTCACTTTGGGACTTGAGGGGAGGTCAGTCTAAATCCTGGTCACCTGCTTGTATTACTGTCACTTCTTGGACCCTGATGGAGCTTGAGGTCAAACAGTTTGGAGCCAGAAAGAAGAATTCAAGTTTCATGCGTGTGTATTCAGTTTGCAGACATGAAAGCAGGCCTGATCGATCAGACTTTTTTAGAAGGGCCAGATTTGACCAAGGCCAAGGGGCCAGACGTTTACATTTCCTATGTCTCATTTGCAACTTTAGGAATTTAAATGTGTAACACAATGCACCTTTTAATTTTTTCTCTGCTTTATTAGTGCGAAAAGAAATATTATGTACAAAAGAACAGGAAAAAAACAAGCATCTCTGTAATCCTAGATTAGAGGTAACTTGATGTTGCATCTTTTTTCATTCAGTTTGACTCTCTTAAATTCCCTCTAAGTTAAAACTTTTTAATCAAATAAAGGATCTCTGTGCTTAACAACAAAAATAACCAATGAATGGGCTAATTAACATACTAATTAAAGCGTGATGATCCTCTAATAAACAATGTAAACATGAATGATCAAAGGGTTAGATTGAGGTAGTTTAAGGGCCAGATTTGAATTGAATAGACCATAAACTTGGCTTTTTTCCCCTTAATTGTCACGTGCATTTTCAGTATTTTTATGGACCAGAACGATCAATTAAGAAAACATCAATTAACCAAACCAAGCAGTTTGCCTGTCATCCAAGACGTCACAGGCACCCATCATTTCCAAAAAAGAATTAACAGCCTTCTACACACAGACTTATGTAATAGACTTTGTCGGACCAGACTAATAACAGCTTTTCTGTACTAACACCGCTCTCATTTGCAACATACTCTGCTTAGACGTTCTCCTTCACTCAATAGCTTTGAACAGCCCTGTTAAGTTCTGTAACCCTGAAATTACTCGTGTTTGGATTTCTTTTCCATGTTCGCATCCAAAAATAGCTGCCACTTGAACCATTACACCCCCCCTGTCCTCAGCACGCAGCCATTGGACGGTCCGTTTCCACGTATTCTTCACAAAAAACTCGAGGAATCATTGGAATGTTAATTACTCTGCGGGGAAAAGAAAAAGAGCTGTTGGGTTTTGTTTTGTTTTTTTTGTTTTTACTCAAGTGCTCAGCTGGTTGGTTGTGAGCGTACGTAAGATTTCAGCTCACATTTGTACAATTATGAAACATCAGCTTGTTGGATAATCACTTTCAAGATGTAATTAACCTAAACAAACTTGAGCCCTGAAACCGGCCCGACCGGCAGAGCTGCAGCTTTTAACAGGAAAGACCTCTCATTCCTCCAGCTGTCATGTTCAAAAGAAACATTATTTGACTGTGTACATTAGGTCTCTCAAACAAAAGAGGAAACACGTCAGTGATGCAGTGTTACTGTGTTGTTATTCCATTATTGATCCATTGATTTACATAATGTCTCATTTTATGTGCCTGTGATGGGAATGCTGAAACGAGTGTTGCTTGTGAATTGTTTTCTTTCTTTTTACGATGGGTTGCCACACAGATTTATTTTTAAACCTGATTAAATCATGGTTTAACTTTGTTGCGCAACTTTTAAATGAGCTTAAAATGAAGAAAGATTTAAACTTCATTAGTTTTTACTCTAAACCAAGATTAAATTTAGTTCTGTTGCACCAAAACGCTAAACTCCAGTATTAACTTTAAATTTACACTTGAGGAGGTTAAACTTTTTTGAGGTGGATTGGGTGAAATAATCAAGTTCCTTAAGTAAGTCAAGGGACAGACTCAACCCAGTCGAGTTTTATCATGCGTCTCTTCTTTCTTTCACTCCGGTTGATCATTTGCCATCATACTGATAAAACTCTATTTGTGAAATTTAGATGTACTCATTTTAAACCTAGCTGTGCTAAACTCTGATTAGAAATAATCTTAATTTTGTTGTTGCAACCCAGTCTTAGAGTATTGATCTGTGAATTTATCACCACAGTGCGATAAATATTCAAACCAGTGTCCCTGTTTTCTTTGTGTCCATGCAGATTGTATATTAACCACCACAGCCAAACAATGAGAGACATCCTTAAGAGAAAGTTTGCAGAGGTAGATGACAGTCCCTGCTACTCCTCCTCCTCTCCTCCGTCCTCCCTCTCCTCCCCTGCCTCCTCTGAGTGGGAGTCCGATGGGGAGAGCAGCAGCCCCTCTGACAACAAGGATTTCACACCCCGCAGCCCCTCTTCACCCACCAGTTTACCCAGTAAGTGTCCGAACCCATGACCAAGCCTCTTTCAAATAATGCAAACCTCCTCTTTATCTGGCAGTTTTCCCATCAGTGTTTTATAGGAGTGTCTCTTATCAGCCTGCAGCAGCACTGGTATGAAAACGCTAACCTTTGGGTGGTTCTCGATTATGCACGGCAAATGACTCGCCTCTGGACTGTCTGTGTGGTTGGGTGGAAGATCATTTGCCTGAGCAATAGGATGTTGTGGAATCAATTTGAATAGCAAGGTCCTTTTAAACAAGTCATATCAAATGGCCCTATTAAGATATTACAACGCTGCACAGAGGCCTTGCAATGAAAATAGTCGGCAGCTACAGTTTAAAACCTTACAGTATGTAGAACAGTTTCAGCCTTGTTATTCTGAGCCTGTTACCAAGTCACAATAGAGACGTGGTGCAAACAGTGCCCCAGTGTGGAGCTTTAGAGACAGACAGAGCAGCTGAGATGAGCTTAGTCAGCTGCTCTCAGTTGTTTACTGACTTTAGGAACCAGAGTTTAGCCTCAGTTACGTGTGAAGTTTAGATCATTTGTCAGAGCTGTTAAACCAAACACTAACCTGATGGAAACTGAAGACTAAAACAAAGAGAAAGAGTCAAACTACTGTATGTTCTGGTGAACCTCCAAAGAGCAGCAGCTTGACCCTGGTTTACTCCTGTTCTCTCTGTACTGTTGATGTGTCCACTGTTGCCATGGTCCCTTTGCTTGGTATTTCCTGTCCACATGTATGTTCAACTATTGACCCACTGCAGTGAAGCACCTGTAGTCTGTCCTCTAGTGGCCACTCAGAGACCTGCAAGAGACAAAGTGTGGGTTAAAATTAAGGGCCTGTGTCTATCCAGTGTTGGAATGGAAGAAGTCATTTTGAAAGTTAAAGGGATAGTTAACACCAAATCAAAAATACATTAATTTTCCTCTGGCCTGTAGTAATATTTATCTGGATTGTTCTGGAGTGAGTTGCTGTGTTTTGGAGTTATTGGCCATGAAGATGTCTGCCTTCTCTTGAATTTAGTGGAACTAGATGCTCTTGGCAACAACGCAACAACAACAACAAAAAAATATTTGAAAAACTCAACAGCAATGTCCCTTTCTAGAAATCATGGCCCAGTTACATTTCAAGATAATCCAGTTTCATGTAGGAACTATTTTCTTTGCCAACTGTATCACCATGCATCTAGTCATAGTCTGATGTGGTTGTTGTGGTTTGGAAAATTAGGCATTTTAAAATATTGCCATAGGCCATCTTCATGTCAAAGTCATTTCGTAATGTCACCAGATCTTATCTAATAAACCACAACAATGAAAGTTTCTCCCAAGTATTAAAGCCCCAGCATAAAATACAAGAACCTAATATTAGATTTCACCTGTTGTGATTAAGTTGAGCACTGGCATTTGGCCTGGGGGAAAGGACTCATTACCGGTATGTGACGTTCAGGGAAACAGGATTGTGTCCAAATAAAACTGTTAGTCCACTCTCATAAAGGACACTTTGAATCACAAATGTTATTTGAATTTTGTCAAACGCCATCTCTGGGCAACTCAGGTTAGCTAGACTTAAGAAAAAAAGAAAACTCACTGAAACAATATTGTGTACTCACAAAACTAATTAACACAACACAGGTGTTATGTTTGTGTTGTAATACTTATTCAGAAATGATTAAATCTTGCCCCAGACAAATACCGCCCTATTAAAAGTAAAACGAATACTGGAACTAATAAAACTGAACTAAAAGTAATCATTTTTGAAAAATAAAAACTTAACTGAAAAGAGCGAACTCAGTCTGGAAACTAACTGAAACTAAACTGAACTGAAAACAAAAATTAGAATGAGCCACCTTTTCTGATGTTTTCATCGTCTTTTCTTCTAACCCAACCAGTTCGGTCTATCCTGAAGAGGCCCAAGCTTGCAGGTGCACAGAGCAACGTGCGCTTTGACCAAGTGACGGTGTTCAGCTTCCCGCGCTGCCAGGGCTTCATCAGTGTGCCCAGCCATGGAGGAGCCACCCTGGGCATGACGCGGAGGCACAGCGCCCTCCAAAGATACACGGTGGCGGAGCATGCACTGGATCAACGGCACAGGCGCAGAGAGAGGCTCAGGCAGAGGCTGAGAGAAGAGAGGCTCGAAGCACTGAAACACAAAGTGAGCTTGCGCTTCATTTCTGACACTGTTTTGTTCTGCTCGTCCACGCAGCAGTCTTCTCACTTGATCTGTTGTGTTGATTCCAGCTGATCACTAGTGGGGCCATTGACCAGAGAGAAGCTGACAGGCTGACGGTGGATCAGATCCCAGGTGACGACGCTAATGTCCACATCAGTGATGCTGAGCTGGAGGACGGATCTTTCCTTCAGCCGTACTCCTCCAGACAGCGGCAGGCTCTCCTCCTGGCAGCGGGGGTGAAGCGCATAGACAGGGAGGAGAAGAGGCAGCTTCACGCCCTGCGACTCTCCAGGGAGGCCTGTGGATGTGACTGCAGAGGCTTCTGTGAGCCAGAGACCTGCGCGTGCAGTCTGGCAGGAATCAAATGTCAGGTACGATACTGATACGTAAACTACTTGAACCTCGACAAAAAAGCTGATTGTAGACATAATTTAGTCATGATGACTTTATACTAACACATTTTATTAATGGTTCGCATGTTTTGTTTTTATATCTGAAATGTGACAAATTTTGAATGTAAATTTTTTGTCAATAACATAGTGTTAGGTGACAAAAATACTCTTCTCGTCTCCTCCTCTGGCTACTCAGAGCTGAAACAGTCTGTAGTTCCTCTTTAACACTGACTACATCACAAGATGCAGGGAAAACAACATATTTTGCAGCATTAAAACTCCCTGACCCTAACTTTCTTCCATCCACATGACATCCACATGAAAAGTGCAGAATTTTCCCTTAAAGGATTTTCACTGGAATCTTGCAGATAACCTTTTGATTTATCAGCCGAAAAACATTTCAGCCGCACTTGTTTCTCAGTGATTGTTAACTTCAGACTCTGGTGCAGATACTCCAAGTTGTATTTGGGTTTCCACAGTGCTGATTTCCACTTTCTGTTGTTTTTTTTTTAAAACTCAGGTGGACCGCTTCAACTTCCCATGTGGCTGCACTAAGGACGGCTGTGGAAACACTCAGGGGCGCATCGAGTTCAACTCCAGACGCGTGCAGACTCATTACATCCACACCGCCATGAGACTTGACTTGGAGAGACGACTGCAGGATGAATCACTGAGCCAAGAGGACCAGACTGGACTGCCAGAGGACCTTCACGAGTACGTGGACCAGGACGAGGAGGCCCGTCCGGCGCAGAGCGCGCAGGACAAGAGCTGCCCCTTCGGCTTCACCATGGAGGAGGACGGTCTCCCTCTCACCATGCCCGCCACGCCTGCCTTTCATTTCATCCCAGAGCGGTTGGTGGTGGAGGAGAACAGCTGCAGCAGCGACATGACCGAATCCTCCTGCTCCTCCTCCGACTCTGACGCAGGGGGGTGCCTTAACGTCACTCAGAATCTCCCTGAAGTCGACGGAGGGTTGTCACGTGTCCTCAGCATCTGTGACAATGATGACTACTCTCCGTGCAGCCAGCTGAGGCACGCAGGAGAACCACTGACGCAGCACAGCAGCAGCTCTGCCACTGACAACACGGGACCACTGACAGCCAACACATTCACAGACAATATGAGCAGGACCTCGCTGACGGATTACCTGGACGAGAACGCAAACCAATCCAGAGACTTCTTTGACGACGACTCTCTGGAGGGCTTCCCCAACACCCCCTCCCCCACTGTGGACTACTCCTTGGGCAGGTACATGGACCTGAGTCTGTCCTCTGACTCCGACCTGGAGTTCTTCGACAGCGACTACACCTCCGGACCTCTGCACAGCTCTTTCAAACTACACAGACACTCGGACAGCTTTCGCCACCTCCAGCTGTTCAGCTCTTCAAATTTGCCACAGTACGAGTCAAGCACCTACCTCCTGGAGTCTCTGATCGGCCTGACTGAACCGAGCCCAGAGCAGGGTTATCCTGTCAGCGATGCACAGCTTTTATAGCTGATTCAAAGAAACTGTGTGAGAGAATTTAATGTATAAAGCACTGCTTTTATGTATTTGTAAAGAATGATTGATAAAATATTTTTTCCTAGCTGGATATTTTTTCTATTGCCTAAAAAATAATTTTGCCTTCAGAGAAACCACACTTGATGAATTAATATATGTCTTGTTTTTTTTTTTTTAATTTTATTTCTTGAACTGATATAATGATTTCTGAGATGTAATTTAATGTTTTATGCCATGGCCACAGAGAATATTTGGGTTGGATGGAGGGCATGTATTGTTTTTAATCAAGCAGCTTCATCATGTAAGTTAAAACCCACAGCATAAATGTTTAATTACAGTTTGTCCCATTTTTGGAGTAGTAGTTTAAGGTATGGTTTATTACAAAGGTCATAAAAAGGTAGCGGCAATACAGAGTTTCCATTCTGAATTATGGTTGAAAGTGTTGCCTCAGATATCAACAAAAATATCCATATTTTGCTGGCAGCTGGCCATGGTATAAGCAGGATAATCCACTCTGATGCATGCAGTAATGAGAAAATAACATTTTCAACCTCTGGGTTGTGAATTATTTTTAATGACTGCCTGGTTAATCGTGGATTATCCTGCATATGCGTAACAATATGGTTAGAATATTTCTGTACTGGAGAAATAAAATAAAACATTTTTATTTATTTATCCACTGACTTCAAATTTATTTCATGTGTGGTATTTTTCTGTTCACCCCCACTACATGTGAAGAAACCAAGAATTGGCAAGCATCATGTTATAGGAGCAGCAATGATAATGACGGTGTTCATCGGGTTTACATTTCAGTGTTCTCTTTGGATTCATATAATATGATAACTGGGGTTCTATTGATTCTTCTAGTGCAGAGTGGAGAAGAAGACCTACTTAGATGAGTTCCTTTGGCATCTGTTGTCATACACCAAAATTATTTATTGATTCCTTAAAATCTCCAATATCCACAGTGCAGGGTTTTGCAAATTTTCATGGCAGACATTTTGACAGGTGTTACCAATCACATTAATGAACATTCAGTTCTATTAAGTGTCCTTATCACTCTGGACTCTTATTTCATGACTCCAACTCAACTTACATAACTCCCAGGAGATTTTTTTCCTAATTCTAAATGTACCTCTTGTAATTTTAATGTGTCATATGCAAATTAAGGGAGGTGTAGTTATCTATCTCACAGATTCAGATGCCACTGTTGTCAGATTGGCCTAGTGAAATAAATAAATGTCGAATTGTGAAATAAAAGTACCTTAAAAATAATAAATAAATAAATAAATAAATAAATAAAAAGTAAAAGAAGAAGAAGAAAAAGTTTTTTGTTTTTTTAAAAGTTGTGCGCGCGCGCGCATTTGTGAGTGCTCGATACCATCGATGCTCGATTGTTTGGACTACAGACAAGATGGCCGCGGACTGTCCGCCGTGATAATTCTCGCACAGTTGTTATTTTCTGTTGATATTAGATAATATTTTAAGGTTCTCGGCAAAAATGGGATTATCACAGAGTTCAGACGTGTCCGAAGGAGGGTCGTATGGATACCACGTGCACGGCGTAAGAAATTATTCCGCCTCGTTTGCATTTGGAACAGCGTGTACAGCAGCTTAACATGAAGTGTTACTGTATGTATGCTAACCTGATGCTAACAGAGAGCTAGCTAAGTAGTTGCTGCAGACCTACCGGTAAAACCTGATGAGGTGGCACTGTTTTACCTGTGACTCCAAGTTGACACAATGCAACAGAAAATTTTATTCATTTATTTAAAAATGAAGCTTGAATTAAAGCTTGTAACTTCTCAAATAAACTCGTCTAAGAGCTCTAAATACACCGTGCAGGTTACTACGTTAAGATACATTATTATTAATCACATCGGTTAAATACAAGATGAATGCTGTAGCTAATGCTTTGACTAATGCAGTTTAATGGCGTTCAGCATGAGGGCAACTTCAACAAGGGACATTTTAACTACCCTGCAATGAATCGCTTTTCTTCACCCTTTGTATGTTGTTGCAAAATATGGAATGATCAGAGGTAGAAGGGACAAATGACTACTCAAATTACCATAATCAAACAATTTTTGGGGTAACTGTACTTTTATGAATATTTTTTCAAGTCTGTAATTTTTACTCGTACTTACGTATGCTTTACACTATGTAATCTACTTAGTTACTTTTTAAATCATTCACTACTGAGTAGACCTACAATTTGAATTAATATGCAAAACTTTCATCTGATTTTTTTTGTAGCCAATAAGGCAAATAGGCCAACGAAAACCATGACATATGGACAAAGTACAAACTCCGGAGCAAGTAAAGATTTGGATGTGCCTACTCAGAGTTCAAAGTAATTTAGACTGAAGATTTGGACAAACAGAAACCCCTTTCGATCTAATGTCTGCTATTGATAATGCATTAAACATCAACAGTTAAAAAGCAACTAATATTCTGAGTATTTTTTGAGAAGAATTTTTTGAACACCAGTACTTGTACTTGTAGTTGAGTCATATTTCTGTGATGTAACAGCACTCGTACTAGAGTACAGATTTTCAGTACTCTTTCTACTGTGGAGAATGTTATAACATTAAATTACATTGATGCTGAAACAATCAGTGGTTCAAACATCTCAAATGGAAAGATTTGCAGCTTTTCTCATTTTTATGATTGTAAATTGAATACTTTTAAATTGTGGACTCCAGGTCGGACAAAAAAAAAAAAAGCAATTTTAAGCTCTTAAGCCACAGGAAACTATTTCCCACTGGCAACATCTGACATTATTCAACCTTCTTCTGGATCCACATTCTTTACATGTATTTTATAATTTAATGTATCAGAAACGTTGTCAGCAAATTCTGTTTTTAATGTGATTTTGCAGTTGACATCTATTGCATGTCGGTCCATCCTGAGGGGGGCATCCGTCCTCTATTGCTCTTCCCAAGGTTCCCTCCATTTTTTTCCCCTGTTCACCCCCTGTTTTCTGTAGGACAGGGGGTGTTACACACTGTTCAGATTGTAAAGCCCCCTGAGGCAAATTGTAATTTATGATATTGGGGTATATACATTTGATTGACTTGAAACTAAATGATTGAGTAATCCCAAAAATATATACATTAATCCATAATAGAGATAATCTCTTGTTGATGCTGTTTGTGATGCAGATTTAATTGGTGCAGAACACTCTGGTTGTTTATTTATTTATTTATTTTTTTTAAAAACACCCCAAATTATGTTGCCATATTAACAAACCTCAAGTTGTTAAAATGCTTGTTGGTTTTGACAGGTACAGCCGAGCTCTCCTGCAGAAAAGGCCGGACTGCAGCCCTTCTTTGACTTCATTCTGTCTCTGGACAACAAAAGACTTGTAAGTTTACTGATTGTCGTGGTCATAACAAACAGCACACAGACACATAAGAACATGAGAGTAAGTACTGCTGTTGTGACTCCTTGACCAGAATGAGGAAAATGAGCAGCTGAAGGAGCTTCTGAAAGCCAACATGGAGAAGGCGGTGAAGATGGAGGTGTACAGCACTAAAACCACCAGGGTTCGTGAACTGGAGGTGGTGCCCAGCAACATGTGGGGAGGACAGGGCCTGCTGGGTGCAAGTGTTCGCTTCTGCAGCTACCAAGGAGCCAATGAGAATGTCTGGCACGTCCTGGTGAGTTTCTTCATCAAGATACAGAAAAACAAACCGACTGACCTAATTCTGATGTGTACTTCTACTCATTACTCCTTTATAGCTGCATCGTTTGTTTGCTGACTGTTTCTTTCTTGTAGGATGTTGAAGTCAGTTCACCTGCTGCACTGGCAGGGCTTCAGCCACACAGTGACTACATTGTTGGAGCAGATCAAGTGTTACAAGATGTAAGATATAATACTTTATTTCTAAACATATATATATTTAGCTAAAAAAAAATCTTTTTACTAAATCTTTGATGGATGAATTGTAGTTAATTGAGAGTTGCTGATTTTCAGTCAGAAGATTTCTTCTCGCTGATCGAGGCTCATGAGGGGAAGCCCTTGAAGCTGTTGGTGTACAACACACAGACGGATGCCTGCAGGGAGGTGGTGGTCACACCAAACGGAGCGTGGGGTGGAGAGGGCAGGTACGTGACAGTATTTAGGGTGACACACAGGAGAATACCTTGGGATTTCACGTTTAATAAGTTCATCGTTTTGCATCTGGACTGTTTAATATTCTAGATAACATTCACTAGTTTAGTTGATTCAAATTCATCAACCATTTTAACAAAGTCATTTGACCATTCGTTTACATGGAGGCCTTTTCAGATTATACTACCATTATTTTATGTCATAAATATATGAAATGTCTAACGATGATGTTATAAGTGGTCTTGAAGCATTTATGAAATGTTTGCTTGTGCTGTAGTTTGGGTTGCGGCATCGGTTACGGCTACTTGCACCGAATCCCGGCATATGCTGACGCGTCGCCGGTGAATCCTCCCCCCCTTGTTCCTGAGGAGGAACCTTCTCCACAGCTGCCTACCCACGGATACACAGAGGTAAATCTGAATCCACATTTACTACATTTAGTGCTGAAAATAAGGATTCATTTAATTGTTGTCCTTCAGAAAAGGTTTTTAAAAAAAGGAAAAGAAAAAGTTAAATAATAAAAATCAAATTTGAGAAGATGAAATCAACAAATGTTTAGCAAGTTTGCTTGTTAAATTGTTTATATGACTAATCAATACCAAATTATTTTGTAATCAAAATGAAGTAAATGTAAAATAGTTTTAGTTGTATTTTTATGTCTATGAATTATAAGTTATTAACAATATAATTCATTTATTTATAATAAATTGTCATTTTCACCCCAATCTACTGAATATACATTTTGTATGTAATGTTTATTTTTATGAGTAGCAGGAGGAGGAAACTACGACTTAATCTTTTTGTACAACTCTGTGTTGTAAAATGTTGTTAACATTTATCAACTGATTGTTTCCAGGCGCCTTTGATGGCACCGTCAAGCCAAAGTGAAGACGTGTTAGATCTGGATCAGGTCACCCTGCAGGAAGCTCCTCTACCTCCACCCATCCAGAGAGTCATGGACCCAGGTCAGTTTACATACAGCATAATACGACATGAGTCTCTTTGGTGCCTTTCACTGTGTGTGAAAAACTCTTATCAACGTTAGGTTTGTTTTTTCAGGTTTCTCGGACTCTGAAGTGGCAGTGATGACCCCTGACCCTGCAGATTTGATGGACAGACTGGATTTATCCATGTCGTCCATCGACATGACCAACACTGCGCTGGCTATGCATGAGGAGAAGGACGGTGAAATCTCTGGCGTCGGTAAGTGACGACAGCAGCACTTTTTCATACATGTGTCCCAGAGCTTTCATGTATACATTTGCCAAAAGGAATGTAGCCTGTAGACCTTTTCCCACAGCACTAGCATTACCTGGGGTTTTCTAGTAATTTATAAAAATTATGGAGGTTGACTGTGATCTTAATCCTGTTAAATCTGCAATGTCCATAACATATAAAGTATAAATTCCACCACAAAATACCTCCCATATTTCACCAGAGAGGTCATGTGATAATATTAGTCCCGTGCGAATGTGCATCTCTGTAATTTAGGGTAATTTTTTGAAACATCTGTTGTCTGTTACAACTGAAGTATAAAATTTGATCGCATAATATGCTGAAGAACTGTGCTGTGAGATCAGTTATTTGTTTATATAAAGGATCCCAATTATCCTCACTGATGCCACAGCAGTCATCTTCCTGCAGTCCACACCTAACATACAATACACAACACATTACATGTTGAATTATATCAATACATCAGTGTCACATCAGTTCATTCAAGCCAATTCATATCATACACAGATTGAGTTAAAATACTAAGTAAAAATCAATTCATAAATATATTGATGTTTTAAAGGAGTGATGAGAAGCTAAGAGCAACAAAAAATTGTCATAATCAAGCACGGCCACACAGCATGTTACTTGATCTAAACGAGCTACAAATGTGTATTTGTGCTTGTAACAGATGCAGAAACGCTACACGCTCTGACACACTGATGTGACGCAGAGTCTTGACATCGTATCCGGGGATAATGTCAGTAAATTTGAATAAAATACAGACTTTGCTTATCCTGAGTGAATGTGTCGCATGAAACACAGACATGACGAGGTCATTTTGAAGTCACATAAGCAGGATTCTTACATTGCTAACGTTTTCAGGGTTTGAAAAGTCATTAAATTACTTTTATAATAAATTGCTTCCTGACTGAATAGTTTGCTTTTCGGGTAAAGAAATAAAAGACATCAGAGAGGCTAACAGACAACAGCATGCCATGAGGTTGCTATTTTATTGAGCGCACAAAACGTAATTTTTGTTGTTTATAGCACAATTACACTTAATTTAATGTGATTAAGTTAAATAAGGTCTAAACATTTTGAGGATGTATGTAAAGTGTATATAAATATGCAATTTATCACAGCTCTAAGGTGCTGGAAGAGCTTGAAAATTCACCTTGAAAATTGCTTGAATTTGATTTTGAAAAAGGTGTTTGGACCCTCCATGTGGTCCCCTAGAAATAAAAAGTTCTGTGTGAATAGAGCTGATGTTTGTATTTTGTTGTACAGAGGAGATGGAGGACAGCGTGCTGCTTTCATCGTCAGCAGAAAACGAGACTGACCCACAAGAGCTGAGCTCCCAGGCAGCCATGGACCTCGCCGCTGCTCTCGCTTCCAGTGACACGTTGTCAGATTCAGGCGTCGCACCTGCTGAACCAGCCGAACCATCTCACCTGGTCACGGAGTCTGAAGACCTGCCCGTCTCGCTAAACGAGTCTAGCCCAAGTCCACCCGTGGGTGAATTGTCCCTCCCCGAAGAGTCCCCCGAGCCTCCTGCTGAGCCCTCTGTCCCAGCCGAAGAGTCTCCCTCCCCGTCTCCGGTCGACCTCCTCCAATCCTCTGCAGTGAACGAGTCTGAGGCGGATGATTCTCCCGCTCAGGCCATCGATGATGCTACAGGGTCAGCAGAGGAGTCTGCAGAGCCTCTCGATGTGACTCCTGCTCATGAGTGCAGTCATGAGAATGATGAGGAGGAACCAGAGGAGCAGCCTGTCGAGTAAGCTTCCATCAGGCCAGACAGAAAGTACAGAAATGTAAAGTGAAGTTGACAATCACTGGGGCTTTTTACAGAAACGCTACATATGAAATACAGGACAGACTGAGGGAAAGGCTGTCTGATTTTACACTGAGAGTCTTATGGCTCCTCCATCAGGTTAGTTACACTACAGAAACCAGCTAAAGCATTAGCATATGAAAAGAAAAACACTTACAAGAGGCTTTTATTTGTTTTATATGCAAACATTTTAAAGTTACTGCTCATTTGTACTCTAAGAAGGTGATAATGAAATCCACATTTTTCCTTGCTTGGTGCAAAATTTGATTTTACGGGTGATGAGATCGCCTCTGGCACACAAATGTGATGAATACTTGAAGACTTCCAAAGATAAACACACATTTACTACAGCACAGCTGCACCTTAATATCCGTTAACACTTTCAGAGGTTTTAAAGCTGCCAGGCTGATTCTCAACAATACAGATTTTAAAAGTAAGAGGGGGAACTTTTACTGTAGTTTATGGCCATGTATTGAATTTTAAAGGGATAGTTTGTTAGACGTGGGGTTGTATGAGGTACTTAGCAATAGCGAGTGTATTTTCTACAGTAGATAGCAGTTGGCACACCCCCGGTTTGGAGAAGTAGCAGGAGTACAGGTGTAGGAAGCTAAGCAATGCAACACAATGCATTTTAGCCATCTAAAATATTCAAAATGAAGTTTAAGAGTAAACTATATTCAGAACATTTTCCCTACTTTGCTTTGCCGTCAGACAACCTTTTCTGCCAGGAATATAAGCCAAATGTCACTCTCGCCAAACCAACCAAACTCCATTAGTAATTTTACCTCCCACAACACAGGTGTTGCTCATCTGCCACTGTCTCGATTGATTTTATTATGTGACTTCAGTGAATCGGAACTATCCTTTTAAAGCACCACAGTCACACAATAACAAAAGCAAACTAACCAATCAAGGCAGCGGCAGATGGGTGGCGCCTGTGTTTCGTGAGTGAAATTGCTCATTTCGCTAATGGAGTTTGGTTGAGCGAGAGAGTTTGCCTTATATACAGTACCTAACAGCAGTTTCTCATATGAAAACAGTGTCCGAAGGCAAAACAGTGAAAATACTTAAAATATATTCAAATGCTGTCCCTGTTCACAGCAGTACACTGCTTAGCTTCCTCACTTCTGCTGCTTCTCCAAACTGGCGGCGTGCCAACCGCCATCTACTGTAGGTAATTCACTGACTATAGATAAGTACCTCATACAACCATACTTCAAAAACTAACCCTTTGTTTTTTTAATGTGGTATGAGGGAAATATTTGTCTATTTTTAAACTAGGTGAAACCAGACAGTATAAGTTTTTACACCAGATTTGATGAGGTCAGTATGTTTTAAACGCTGTCTTTGATTTGATTTATTCAGCCATGCAGCCTGCCATCTGTTTCAGAACAATTTTTACTGCTTGTATTGCTGGAATCATGTCCCCGTGTCTCCTTCAACACTATTCTTTCTTTGTAATTTTTGTGATCTATGCAACAGTAGACGAGTGCTGCCTGTGTACCTGACAGGTAAATGTGTACATTCAGTAGATGACAGACCTTTCATATAGAGCAGGTAAGAAGAATGGCAACAGTGGTGCTACTGTTGAGTAATTGTTTTTTTTCTAGGGGGATTCTTAATGTTTTTCAGTCAAAGTAGGTGCTAGTGTGTAAAATAATGAAAAGTATTTTTGCAAATATTTTATCAATTAATTGTATGTTTTATTAGGAATGAGTGCAGTCTTTTGATGAATGTGAAACGGGTGAATCTTTGATGGTTAAACAATCATATCACTTGACTGAAGAAAAAAAAAAAAGTTGTCCCTTGTTTTTCTTATTTCACACTCATCAGATGAACACATTACAACTCAAGAAACATCCACTTACAATTCCCATAAATCTGTCATTGTTAAACCATTCCAATTTATTTCTTCGAATGCCTAAAATATACATATTTCACAAATTATTACAACAAGGGATACTGCAGTGTTATGGCCCAATTTATGGAACCCATCACTTTTTTTTTTTTTGGCCAATTAAGAGCTCACTCAATGCGTCCCCACTATGGCGTTAAAAACACACTCATGGCAAAAACTAACTGCAGAAAATTTACAATGAAAAGATCTGTTGCTCTGCTTGGTGACACACCAAGAGAGAAAATGGGTATTACCATTTATTTCACTTTGGTGAATTTCCCACAGTGGTTGAATATTTATATATCCTCTTGGATGAGATTCCCCTTCAAGTTATATTCATGTTTCATTGAACTCCTATAGAATCTAAATGAAATATACATTAGGAACAGCCCTCACTGTCATCAAAGTCACTGCTCATGACCCAAGCACAGAGCGAGTAAGCATGAGTTATTGTTAAAGATACATACCTTATATATATAATTTCCCGATTGCTAAGATGACTTGGACGACTACTAACATTCTTAAGAGTAAACTGCAAATTTCCAGGTTGTAGTGAATACAACAAATGCAATTTTTAAACATCCAAGTCAAATTTACCTTCATGATCATGAATGTGCTCTAGGGGTTTGGAAAAAATAACAGTTGGGTTTTTTTTTTAAGTAAACTGTACAAGAACACAATAAAACTGCTGCAAAAACCAAAAACAGAACAAAAAAGTCACTTAAAATCAAAAAATGTTGTACATATATTTACAAAAAAAGAACATTCAGTCCATTGAGAACAGCACAGCTAAAAAGAAATGACAAAGACAAGTGCTTCTGTCAATGAGGTTCAAGCTCTGCAATAATTAGATGTCTATGCTGAGGTTAAGTTCAAGTTAAGATGACGACAGAACAGAGGAGGATTGCTTTTCTTTTCTTTTTTTGGGGGGGGGGACTGTGACGCTACCCAGGAACCAAGTGTACTGCTAAACTGGTGACACAGCTGAGACAGGTGTGGAGTGTTTGTAGAACAAGGTCAGTTTTCTGGAATGTACTAGAACAAACAAACAGTCTACTACATCCATGTGCATTTACACACACGCACGCTCGGACACAAACATGTACTGTAGCTTCGGTCGCTTCAAAATTAAAATGCCAATCAAGAGGAAAGAACAAACAGCAGTCAAAGGAAAAAAAACAAAAACAAAAAAGACCTGGGTGAGTGTTGGAGAAATCAGAGTCCGTTGTAATTCCTGTCAAATTATAACAAAAAAAATAAAATAAGAGAGAGAGAGAGAGAGAAACACTACGGACCACTTTATCTCCCAGGTGTCTCTTTGCTGCTCCGGCCTGTTCTGGTCAGTTCCCTATGATACACCATGAGCCACGTCCTCACAATTTTTACTGGATTCTCATTGATACTGCGACTCTGGACCACACAATGGGGTTTTTTAGGGTACTACATGTCAGAGGTGGGTGGTGATTGGCAAATGACGAAGAGTTCTTGTTTTTTCTTTTAAAAATTATGACTTTCACGTGGACTTCTGCCTATAGTGAAGCGTCAAGTCCCCTCCGCTCTTCCAGATAAAATGTTTAACTGTTCGCAGGTCCATGTTGGGATCTAGAACCTGGTGGAAAGATTCAAAAATTTAAAGGTTAATATAATGAACAATGACTGAGGATGCACAAGATGCACAACCATGATTCCACAAAAGTTGGGACGTTGTGGAAAATGTAAATAAAAACGATGAAATGATTTGCAAAAACTTAACCTCTATGCACTTGAAAACAGTACAAAGACAATATATTTAATGTTCAAAAAGACATCACGCCCACCTGGTCTTGACACATTAGTTCAATCTTCTCCTCGGCCAGCATGGCCATGTCCTCCTCCTTCTCCTGCTCCCCGGGCTTATCGTTGGCTGAGGAGCTGGTGGTCTGAGATTCGTTGTCCAGGTTGATGATCTTCTCGTAAACGTGCTCCATCACCTTCCTCACCTGGAGCATGTCACTGGCCGAGAGGCGGTCCCTGCAGAACACGCAGCAGGTAAACAGGTGAGCTGAAACACAAATCTGCACCATCCACGACTGTATGGATGTTGCTCGCTGCATTACGTAATCAAAGGAATAGATGAGAAACTCACTTCTTTAGAGTTTTTGCACCAGAGGAAGAATGGGGCTGGAGGTAGAACGGGATTTTGTTGAATTTGGGCATATTTTTCTGGAATAGAAGAGGAAGAATTTTACATGTTAATCAAATAATAATAATAATGGAAAGTGCACAAAAGAATTTCCTCCTGGAAAAAATTGTCTAAACTCTGATTTTCTGTGGGAAAAAAAAAACAGGTGTGACTGAATACATTTAGCTCCTTGGGTTTGTGCAGCTTTTTAAAAGTAAAATTCAAGCATTTTTAAGATAACTGAACCAAATATTTCCAGGCTTTAAAAGCCTTTATCATCACTTCTAAATTATATTAAAAAATAAATGCAACTGCAAATTCCATTACTCTCACAGCAATCAATGTATATTGTCACTTTGTTTATTTTACCAGCTGTTCATATTAATCTTGATTGTACGTTTCGATCATGATTGTTAAACGCTTGCTAATTTTCAGAGTAAAAGATCAACAAAGGATTTATCTAGCTGTGAATAACAAATACGACACCGGGATAGTTTCAGTTCATAATAAAACATTTTTGGTTTACATGAGCGATTGTGTTGATGAAACACCAGATTATGTTGAAAATCAAGCATTAAAAAAACAGACTAACACAAGAAATAAAGAGCTTGAACCTCAGATCAGAAATACTGAAAATAAGCTGTCATAATATTATAGTGACAGTTTATTAAAGGAGATCTGTGAGTTGAAATATCAGCTAAATGAGATACATAATAAGAGGGCAGAATACGCCTTCTTCAGACTAAAAACAAGTGTTTATGGAGGTGGGAAGAAATCGGGGGAAACTGCTGGCAAGACAGCTGAAACAAAGAGATGCCAGCTTCTTTATTCCAGCAATTAATGATGATGAGGGAGAAGTTTTGACAGATAAGGTGGAGATGAACAATGTCTTCAAAAGTTTCCATGAGAATTTATATAAGTCAGAGATAGTTTTTTTTTCCCCCCCTAAAATTGATCTTTTCACATTGTCCCCGGCCCAGGTGGAGATGCTAGATGTGCCTGTAGGTGAGTCCGAAGTTACGGAGGCTATTTTATCAATGATGTCCGGTAAGTCACCAGGTATTGATGGCCTCCCAGCTGAGTACAACAGAAAGAACACTGACATAGCTGCACCTCTTCTGACTGAGGTCTCTACAGAAGCAGTGATAGAGGGGCAGCAGCCACCATTATTCAATGATGACCAAATTGTTTTTTATTAAAAGTAAATCTTCGACCGATAACCTCAGACGCCGACACCACCTTATGTGGCTAAATTGCAATGGTGATGTTCAAGCTGCTGCTTTCTTGCTTAATGCAATGAAAGTATTTCATAGGATGGAATGGGGGGTATCTGATGTATACACTACAAATTTTTGGCTTTTGGGCAAAATGTGTTAAATGGGTTAATGTGTTACACTCAGCACCGCAGGCAGCTGTTCTTACAAATGGCATTGCATCCCCCTTCTTCAGTCTGGGTCGTGGGACTAGGCAGAATGATCCTCTATCTCCGCTGCTCTTTACTTTGTTTGTGGAACCACTGGTAGTGTCAGTCAGAAATGATGTGAGGGGAGGTTAAAATGATGGTATCTTCAAAGATTCATTTTATTTCCATGATGCTCCCTTTAAATTTCCCCGTGTCAGTGTTTACGCAGTACAAATGGAGAGGTGGACTGGCATTGACCAATACAGACCGACAGTATATCGTATTGCCTTTGAAATGGTTAAATTATGCAAACGCTGGTCAAGAAGTGGTTCACATTTGGGCTGGATGGAGATACAGGAGTCGCTTACAACCCTCTTTTTAGTTTTATAGATGCTCTGTCACAAAAACCATCACAGCCGTCTCCTGAAGGGGACATGAATCCACTACTTCTGCACTCGTTGAAATTTGGAATAGAGTCTATAAAATGTTTGGCCTGTCTCAATATAAACAAGGTTACTCACCTATATGGGAAAATCCTGCCATTAGGATAGGAAAGAAAACAGTGTGCTGGAGGGCGTGGCACAATAAGGGTTTGGCCACAACTGATGATTTATTTCAGGAGGGAGTGTTTTACTACTATCAAGAGCTAAAGATCAATATAATCTGACTTTGGAAATTTGGTGATTTTTGGAAATGCCTCCAATTACGGTGCTGTGTACAGTCCATGGTTCACAAGACAGGTCAAAATGAAAATGTACTGCAAAGGTTTTTAAAACTTTCACAAACTGTGCAATCATCTTCTGTATTTTATAAAAAGGCAGCAGCTGCTCTGTATAGTAAAAGTGAAAGTCTGAGAACAATATGGCAAAGAGACCTGGACACAGAGTTTGAATGAGAGAGGTCTGGGAGAATATTGGCCATAACATGGGGTGGCCAGTACGTGACAATCAAAGCAAATCTATACATTATAAAATAATTCATAGATATTATTGGACTCCAGTCAGACTTCAGAGACTTGGTCTAACTGAAAGCAATGAGTGCTGGAAATGTAAGAACTCTACAGGTACTTTTCACTGATTTACCCATTTTGGACCCGAGTGGTTGGGACAGTTGAGGAGTGGCTGGATCAGCCCTTGCCAAGGACACCATGATTTTGTCTTCTTGGAGACAAATATGTTCTGCCAGCTGGACGTACAAAGCTACAGTTTGGGCTAGCTCTTGCAGGCTTCCTTAAAGCAGCCAGGATTATACTACAGGACTGGAAAAATACAAGTGTACCTTGTTGTAAGCACTGGATCACCTTCATGACTGTTACAGCCTCATGAGTTACTGTTTCTGTGTCTAAATTTATGGTAATGTGGGGTAGCTTCCCTCAAATTGATCAAAGGTGGGGACCATTAAGGATCATGTGAAAAAGTCTTAATGTGTATCATGTGGGGTCTTGTGTGCTGTGAGTGGAGGGGAGAGTTACTTCGACCCATCATGCTGCCCTGTGAGATTTGTTGAGAGATTTTGTTTTGTTTGGCTGGGCGAGAAATAGCCTGGTCCCAAATAGCTAGCTGTTAGCAATGATATCTCATATTCGCTATTAAGTTTAATGCCATTTTTGCTTGAAATGCCAATTACTTTCGAATGGGTATTGCACTATTGTGAAGGAGAAAGCATGATTGTACTCACATCTACAGTTATATCAATAACCCACTGTGGAACAGTCTCATTCAGCAGCATGGACTCAGTCTCTCCACCTGAATCTCTACATAGCAACCTGCAATACACAACACAGGACATCAGGAACAATTCAGAGGTGCAATAAATAAGTCCACTATTAACATTTCTCTTTATTACGATCATAAACTGATGACATTACAAAGCTCACTGCAGCGCTCTGAATTTACATTTCACCTGTGTTGATAGGGATGTTAGTGAATCATTACCTAAATAGAGTTCTGCCTCCTGCTTCTCCAAAGATGACTGGCGTATGTGGTGGCACTTGGAAATATCCATTTCCTTTCTGGACCCTGTTCTCCTGCTCTCCGTTCACTGTGGGAACAAGAACATCATCCCACTGTAAGACACACTGAAGGACACTTTGGACACCTGCCACTCACTGACAACAGGAAGAAATGATGTTGGGTGGAGCAATAATAATATCATAATGCTGATTTGGCAGTGGATGGACATTTCAACCGTGTCCTTACCGTGGTTCACCTCATTCTCTTCCTCGTCCATGGGGTTGATACGAGTTCTGGGCCAGAACTCCAGCAGGGCCTGGAGCAGCAGTCCACCCAGGTTCACTGCAAAATAAAGTTAGTAAGTTAGCAGTCTTGCAAAATACGGTTAGCTTAGGTTCTGCAGTACTCAACAGTTACTACATCCACCAATGAGGTCACGTTTTCAGTGCTGTATGTTTGCCTGTTTGTCTGCAGGATTACGGAGAGACTACCCACCCAATTTTCATGAAACTTGATCGAAGGGTGAAACATGGGCCAAGGGGGATCTGAGCCACAGGGCTGATACACAAATTGTTTTTCACTTTCCTTAACATTGCAAGGTAGGGGATTAGGCCTTCATCGAATTAATGCCAGACTCGACTACCATCTACTGGATTTTAAGAAATCCAGAAGATGTAGTTAAGATTAACAGTGACAAAACATAGCCAGCTGCAGGAATATAATGACAGCGGGGACAGTAGTTGCATGGAGGAAGTGAAACGCTATTTCTAAAACCAAGTTGAAGCTACAGAAATGTAAATACACACATATGTAACTAATTACTCTCTTGCTTGTATGTAAATGTAATTTGTCAGCAATAAACTCCACAAGAGATATTAAGGACAAATATTTGAACTTTACACTTCACAAGCACAAGAAATAATATTGTCCATGAAGTTTGCGATTGCAGATTTGCATATCAGAGAAGAAGTGGACAGCTGGCCTTGGTGGACGTGATTGTGATTGGGTCAAGTATCTTACACTTTGGGTCGGATCCATCAGAGCTTGAAAACCCAGCGTCCTTTGCAGACACCCAGGCAGCGAAGCAGTCGCTCTCATCCAATGTAATCGTGAGCATCTGTTGAAAAAGAGAAGATCTATCAGACCACCAGCCAGGCTCAGGAAGGGAAGTCACAGTATTCAATCAAAGTTTGTATTACCAGGTTACTAGTGACTCACCCCAGTTTTCAGATCAACAGAGAACCAATTTGGCACGTAGACCATCTTGAAGCGCTTTTTAATTTCCTCATCAAATTCCACTTTCCCCAGGTCTTCACCCTTGCATGCCTGATGGTAAAATAGACATAAAGTCAGTTAAACCACAGGTATCACCAGGATTGAGCTCATCGGGAGAGCAGTGTTTCCCCTGCTATAGTTTTGGGTGGGCATCCTGCTCCAGTGTGGCACCCCCCCCACCCCCCTTGATGAAACAAAATTCAATGTGCTGTCAGGTTCATGTAGCACAGTAACTGGATTTTCTCTCTGTATTTCATGATGTTGCTCTGTTTTGTCAATGTTAAGTGTGTTTATTGTATTGCTGTAATGTCTGTAATGACTTGTTTCAGTAAAATGAAAATTAGCCTCGCAAAGAAATAAGCTGGCTAGCCCAGCTAGCTTGCCCTATATTACTGTAAACACATGCTTTTAGTTTGCTGCTTTCAGTAACAACTCACATACATGCAGTAGGGCTGAAATCCAACTGTAGACCCTGTTCTCTGACCGGAGACATGTAATGGTCAACTCCCCTCCCACCACCTCACAGTGCACCAGTGTACAATTGTTATGTGTCATTTTATTGTAGGACTACAACTAACCATTATTTTCAAAGCCAACTAATCAGTCGATTATTTTGTTGATTAATCGATTAATTGTTTCATCTACAAAATGTAAGAAAATGATGAAAAATGTTGACCAGTGTGTCCCCAAACCCAAAATGACTTCCACAAATGTCTTGTTCCGTCCACAACTAAAACATATTCAGTTTACTGTCATAAAGGGGAAAAGAAACCAGAAAATATTCACATTTTAAGAAGCTGTAATCTTTTTTTCATTAAATATTACTCAAACCAATCAATCGATTATCAAAATAGTTTGATTAATTTAATTGATTCTGCAATTAATTACTGCAGCTCTATTTCATTGGTTAAAAAATGTAGCTCATTTGGTAGACCGTTCACCCCAAGGGTTAAACTCCCACCTACTGGCCTTTGCTGCATGTCATTCCCCCGCTCTCTCTACGCCTTTCCTGTCATACCTTCAGCTGTCCTATATATATACACATATATATACATATATATATACATATATATATATATATATTATTATTAAATCATTTATGCATTTACAATTTCTGGGCCGTCTGTTTACAATTTTCCAACTGGTATCACCCTCACATTCAGGGAACAGACCTTTAGGTGTGAACCTGTCCCTAGAAATATCTTAACTACAGCTTGAGGTGTACCTTCAGGACGTCCCAAAAAGCCACATTGTTGTTGGTATCTTTGGTGAGTATGTGTCTCTTGTCATTCAGAATGTGGCACTGGATGATACTGGCACCTCCTGCAAACACAACACAGAATTTTACTTTAGAAAACGTCAGAGAGAAAGAGAGAAGATGCTATAGTTTTAGATACATAGATGTGTTTACCCTTGATGACTTGCTCTGGCTGAGTGCACAGCGGTGTCAGAGGGGTAGTGCAGTCGTTGTCGTACTCCCCTGATGATCTGAAGTTGTGCATTCCCTTTAGAGACTGCACAGACACATACAGGAAAGAATAATCATTACAGATTATCCTGGA
>JAJHUR010092612.1:0-16310 GCA_027495735.1 Lutjanus campechanus
TGTTTTGATTGATTGTAATTTATGATTTTACTTCGATTATTGATTGACCATAATCAAACTACAGCCACAAAAGATAACTTTTTTTAATTTATGCGACCAATTTTAAAGACTTACCTGAATCACGTGATCAAGGCACTGCAAAACAAAATGCAGAAAAACACACACACAAAAAAAGTGTTTCACATTGCTTAACTATTTTATTTCCTAACACTTTCACATTGCAACATTTGATTGAAAATCTAATTGCTTTTCATTATAGTTACGTCCCTGACTTCAGTATTGCTTGTGATCATAATAAGATCACCATGAGAACTTTTCTGACACAACAAACATACGATTAGGCTGAAAGCATGTTTGAAAAATGTCTCCCCACGAAGAGTGATGCGCTACAGTATAACAATAAACAACACGGAAGTGTTTGTCTGATTATAACACATACAGACTAAAGACTGGCCTTGAAAAACATTTAAAGGGACAGTTCACCCAAAATCAAAAATGTATATTTTTCACATTACCTGCAGTGATATTTATGCAGATGTCTCCCTCCTCTCCATTATAATGGAACTAGATGGCACTCAGCTTATGGTGCTCAAAGCACAAAAAATGTATTTGAAAAATTCAACAGCAAAGTCTCTTCCCAGAAATCATGACCCGGTTACTCAAGATCATCCACAGACCCTGTTGTGAGCAGTTTCATGTTGGAACTACTTTCATTCCTCCAAACTTCACCTGCCAATCACATTGCTGTGCACAATAAAGTGTACATCTAGTCATGAGTGAGAGGCTCATGCTCATGACAGAGTGGGATGTCAACACTAATGGCATCCTCCGCTGCTCAGAGACATATTATTAATACGCCACATTGGCCTTTAGCTTGTAAGTCAATGTTGCCGCCATTTTGGTTTGGTCAGGACTTGCCTGTAAACACAAATAAATTGGGGAATTGTGGTTTTCCTGGATAAAAGTACCAAACTTTAACATTTCTCAATCAATTTTAATTGACCATTCCTTAGTCCCACCCCTTTTTGCTCTGTGCTCCAATAAAAGTTTAGCAAACTTTTAACTTTCGTCTTTTCCTGTAAAAGCCACATATAAGTCATATCTTATGTTGGCTAATCTTAGCAAAACACAAGTTAAATAGACAGCTAATGTTAGCAAGATGCTAGATAACTATCTAGCTAATGACTGATGCCATGTAGTTAGTGTTTTGTCAACATTAGCTAATTTAACATGTAAATGTTACTTTTACAGGTTCCCAGCACCATCTTTTAACTGTCTTAAAAATTTGGTTTTCTTTTCAACTGTCACTGGAACACAGAACAAAAAAGGGACCAATTTGTCATTTTTATGTTGAAGAGTTCATGATTTACATAGAGTAAGTTACTGTGTTAAACTTCCTACTCCCTGTAGATCATAAACCCTTGAATATAACATGAGTCATTGAATTTCAGTTGAGAAACATAAAAGTTAGTGCTTTTTAGCCAGAAAAATGTCAGCTCCCAATTTAGATGCATTTGTTCAAAGGTAAGTCTTGACTGAACCAATATGGCAGCGACACTGACTTATCACAGCAATAAGCTGAAGTGGTCAGTGCAGCATCTACATATTTAATCTTTATGCATCAGCTGAGCAGTACTGTAAGAGTTACTGAGCCAGCAAGCAGTTATACAGTTGGGAGATGTAGTCCGTTAGACACAAAATAGTTCCGACATGAAACTGCTCACAACAAGGTCTGTGGATTATCTTGAGTAATCGGGTCATGATTTCTGGAAAGAGACATTGCTGTTGAGTTTTTCCAGTTGTATTTTTTGGCAATTTGAGCATCACAAGCCGACTGTCATCTAGTTCTTTTATATTCAAGAGAAGGCAGATATCTCCAAAATTCAGCAGCTCACGCCAAAACAATGGATTTTATGAACTATCCCAATTACTGCTACTATGTCCCTCATGTGACAAACCTGTCATATTGTGTCTTAATTCATATAACAACAAACAACAAAATGACAATAACAGACAGTAAGTTACACCGAGCATCACATTCACAAATTTATTCTGAAGCAACAAAGAATTAACGTTTCTCGCCATGTGTGGCTGTAAAGGGACGGTTCACCCCAAAACCAAAAATTTGTACTTTGACATCTTACCTTCAGTGCTATTAATACATCTAGATTTTTTGGTGTGAGTTGTTTAGCTTTGGAGATATCGGATGTAGAGATGTCTGGCAATCTGCTTGTGGTGCACAAAATGCATTTGAAAAACTCAACAGCAATGTCTCTTTCCAGAGATCATGACCTGATTACTCAAGATAATCCACAGATCTTGTTGTGAGAAGTTTAATGTAGGAACTACTTTTCTCATACAAATAAAGTAGTTGATTCTACTGCAGGAAGAAAGTAGTTCTGGAAAAGAAAATAGAACCTACCAGATCTACTTTCTTTCTGCAGTAAAACCTACCAGAACTACTTTTCTTCTACTAGAAAGGAACTGCTCACAAAAGGTCTGTGAATTATCTTGAGTAATGAGGTAATGATTTCAGGAAAGGGACGTTGCTGTTGTGCTGCTGAGTGTCATCTAGTCCCTTTATATTTGAGCAAAGGCAGACATCACTATGGCCAATACCTCCAAAACTTGGCAACTCACATCAAAATGATATAGATGGACAAATAGCACTACAAGCCAGTGGAAACAATATGTATTTTTGATTCTGGGATGAACTGCCCCGGTAAGCCTGTCCAATACACACTGCAGTGCCTGGTGCAGTGAGAACACGCGTGTTCTGTTTTTAAAACCTTCACATGAGCTTTGAAAGTTTGGTGGGACTGCTTGTGTTAAAGGGGCTGTGAGACTTCCTCTTTGTTGGCTGGCCGATGTTCAGTGGGTGTCTGTCTCTTGTTGTGTTTACAGGTTTACCCATGCAGCTAGAGGTGGAGGAAGAAGAAGGGTTAACATGGTCGTTGTCTTGGCTTGCTGGACTGAGAGAGCCAGAGGGAGCAGCCGTACTGTCTTCCAGTGAATCAAACAGCAAATCAAAAGACAGCTCATCAGTCAGAGAGGGCCCCCTGTGTCCTCGGCTGACACTGTTCTCCCTGCTTGACCCCAGTGCAGCAAAACTCTCGTCTGCACAGCTGTTTGGAGCTTTTTTCTCATCCAAGGGGCCATCCGTACGCTTCTTCTGGTCACACTGTATTGCAGGTTTGCCGGCATGGCTCGACAAGACATCAGGGCAGGTCTGCGGTTCTGGGACGAGAGTGTTGTCCATGTCTGTGTGAGGGGAGGAAGCCAGGGAGAGCTGCGATCCGCGGCTACTGGAACTCTCTCCGTCCAGCATCATGGAGTCTAACTCTGAGATTTTGTCCAAGTAAGCTGCGTGCATGGAGGCCTCGCTGGACATCTGGAAACTATCAGGCTCATCAGGATTAGTGGATGTGGCTCCTTTAACTGAGCTCTCCTTACTTGGACCTGAACATGACTGGTCACTAGATTTAGATCTCTGCCAGCCACCCCAGAAGACACACTTTGATTGTTCCATGTCAGTATTTTGGGGGAATTTGTCAAGGCTGCTGAATTGGTTCTCCATTGTGCTGCCACTCTTCACAGGACTAGGTAATTCTTCAAAATCAAGCCTCCTTAGATAAGACCCAGGTTTAAATGCAACTTTCTTTTCACGGATACCAGGACTTCTCAGAGTCAGGGACCTGAAGGCAGATGACGGCGTGGTGGGCAAGAAGTCAGAGGAGGCACTTTCCAAGTCTTCGTTTTTCTGGTCTTTGTGATCTGCAGATGGCATGAACATCAAACTATGATTTCTAGAAAATGTTTGACATTCTGCCTCTGGATTGCTGCAGATCGAGCTCCTCTCATTGTCGCTCAAGCTTCTCATCATCATGCTGATTTTATGTTGCTGTGTGAGAGCTTCTGACCCGGCCTGGCTACTCCCACATGCCTCCTGCACCTCGAGATGTCTCTTCTCAGGCTTCCTGACGCGAGACTCCAGGTCTTCAATGTACTGGTCGCTGCGCTCCAGAGCCCTCTTCAAGTGGTCCACATCACGCTCATACTGCTGGATTTTAGCTTCCAGTGCTGCCACAGTGTAACGACCAAACCTGGTGACAGATCATTTAGTTTCTTTAGACTGTTGAAGTATGGCAGAAAAGTCATTATTATCTCATTTGAAAAGCAAGTAAAATAAGAAGGGATAAATAAAATGTCCCAACTTTGTCTTTTGGTATCTTAATTTAGAAAGTTGTAACTACTGTTGATTTGAACCAGATCGTGCAGGAATTAATAACTTTAGCAGCAAGTCACTTCCCCCAACTTAAGTCATTTTCATGAGAAAAACACTGAATTGTGAAAGCACTACCTCATTGCTCCCGATGCCTAAAATGCACTTCTACAAACATATCTAACAGTTCATTGTCTGTCCAGTTTCCCATGACAGTGACTTAGAAGCCAATGTCCAATACTTCTACATTTTTTTTGGCCCTTTCTGACTGAATATGAGTCAAAGAAAGAATCAAACCCATTTGTGTCGTTTGTATTTAATATTTGTGTATATTATAGTCATTATTTTGTATATTATAGTATATTTTTTAAAATGTGCACTATATAAATATTCTATTGATATACATGTTATTATTTCTGGGTTATGCTATGACTTTTTTCCTACTGTTTTGTACTGAGCTTTTTGGTATCTCTTTGCAACAAGTCTACTCTTTTAAACCGTTTATAATTTGGTTATTTATAAGGTTACAGACACTTTATTAATCTGTAATAAGCTGTTACAACACAAAATAAAAAGGGCAACAGTGACATGTTGCTTGGCAAATAGTGAGACTACATGCATCTGTACTGTTAAGTCTCAGATCTCATTGCTCACTTGGTCTCCTCCATCAGCATCATCTATACCTCTCAGTTTCATCAGATATGTGTTAATAAGTTACTAGCATTTAACCACTGTCAGCTTATCCTAATAGTCATAAAGTTTAATTTGACTTTTCAAATTAAAATATCAAATTACCAGATGGATGGCATCTTCTTCACAACAGAATTCCCTGTGTGGCGCAGTTGGTAATCTGATCACCTTATCTTAGTCATCAACAAATGGTGATGTTTCACACTTAAAAATAAGACTCCGCTTTCCAGTTCTAAATATTAGTAACTCATTTGTAAGATTAATTAGTAAGCAGTATATGGGTCTTGCCAAATAGTGAGCCCACATGGATTTATGAAAACTGTTAGAATTTGTTTATTATTGTTTATTAATGATGTATTAAGTGTTTTACAACCTAATAATAAACAATTAATAATAATTAATACTTTAGTTTGTTACTTGTGTTATTTTTCTATTGCTATACATTTCTCTCTTATGCCAATTGCTGTGTCTCGACTGTTTCTGTGCAATGCCTTGATAACCCCCTGCTGTAACACAAGAATTTCCCAATTTGGGGTCAATACAATACAAAAAAAAGTACATCTATATAGCCATCCATTTAACACAAGAAAGACACTTACTTCTGAGGAGATCTGCTCGCCACCTCCGCTTTCAATCTCATGTTCTCTTGTACGAGGTCGACATTTTGAGATCGTAATGCCTTATTTGCCTGAGGACACACATTTGCAGTTATGTTACACATTATTCCACAGACGTAGCAAAATAACAACACAGTATTTATAATATCCAGACAGAAACATCAAGCAAGCTCATCATTTAATCTGTGGTTCTATTGACAGATGGTAATTACATAGGCAAATAAACAACACGGTCAACAAGGTAATCACTGAAGTGATGAATTAGCACAGCAACTGCTACCAGAGTTTCATTACATTACAGCCAACAGATAACTAAATACTAGTGTGTGAATAATTTTATCTGACTACAGACATCATCATGAAAAGCACATTTTTTACCCTGTATGCTGCTAAAACACTCAAAAAGTCACATCTCTCCTATAGCTATTAATATACTGTTGTATTAAAATCAGGCATTTTCTTAAATATTAAAGATTGTATACCTCCTTAAGTCTGTCCATGTCCTGCTTTACTTTATCACAGGCATCTGTGGCAGCTTGCAGCCTGTTTTTCCATTCTTCCAGGACATAGGGGTCAACTTTTTGTTCATCCATCTGCACTGTATTGATGCTGCAGGGATCCAAAGCAGTCTTCAGCTGTGACTCCAGACTTTCATTTTTTGTTTTCAGCTCCTCGTTTTCTCTGATGAGCCCTTCAATTTCCTCCTGTTAGAGAGAAACGGTGTGCAAATGACAGCACGGTTTATCAATTAACAGTTTGTGTAATACAATGCAAACAATCCAAGGAGAAACAATAAACTGCACGACCAGACATTTTGACAGCATCATTCAAGAAAAGCTGTATCAATGGATGGTGGCTGCAATCAAACTGCAATGAACTGTGTTGACCCGATAGCTTATGCTCACATTTTTGTGGGGATAAAACTTCGATAAGTCTGTACAAGAGCAACAACCTGCTTTTTTATTGCTGCGATAACATAAAACATGAAAATACATGGTACTGATGAACCCATACCTCATACTCCCGTAAAAGTAGTTCCCCTCTGGTTTTTCTGAGACATTTTCTCATGGAAGGGCTGTCACTGTGATCACTTTCATTTGTACCTCCTGTAAATACATGCATACAGTAACAGATAAACAGACTTGATAACAAAACTATTGAAGTGATGTTCAAAAGTCACTTGCTTTGATGAAGGTTCAGTAGTACTTTAGTTATATTATTATAGAGCTGCAACTCAAACACATGTAAAAAGCATAACTGTGAAAAGTTAAGGTGCTACTTTTTATACTGAGCGTTGAGTTATGTCAGACTCTCAAACCTATCTGGAGAGAATTGTGGTAGATTATGAGGTAAAAACATTGAGCCCTGTCCTTATTATTTCACATTTTCACATTTTGGGAAATGTGCTTCTTGGCTGTCTAACTCAGAGTTGGATGAGAGGATTAATACAAATATTGATTGAGGATGTGTTTAGTCATGTTTGAATCCAAAATGAAAAATGTGCTGTTCTAACAGCTCTAAATGGGTCTTGTTTTCATGTTGCAATGCCAGCAAGGTACCAATACATCCAAGAACTTTTGATGTGCTGTGTGCAGTCACTGGGTCTGGCTGATCTGAATGCAAGCTGTATTCACAAACAGGGATCAAACTGTACTTTATACTTGCTTTGACAATATGTTTAAGTTCAGGCTGCACAGAGGTCACAATTGCAGTAATAAAACTCCTGCTAGATTTTTTCTTCCCAAAACGGTCACCTAACTTTTGCACCAAATTTTCTAGTGGCTAAAACCCTCATTCAAAACCAAAACCCATTAGCGATGGCTGAGTTATATGATTGCATATCAGGGTAAACTGTCTTTGAATATTCTGCAATGTGATCCAAAAGGACCAGTCCAGAAGAGAAGAACACAAGGAAGAAAGGAAACCACAGAATTTGTGTGATCAAGAATTTTATATAAATAATCATCATGGTCATCATAAAAGACTGCATGTACATAAGCTAACATGCATTCTATGTTACTTACAAAAAAATCTGGCTAACCTCCTCCAGTCTCTGCCTTTTTGATTTTTCCTCATATTTTCAATTTTAATTTTGACTGGAAAAAAAGTATTTAAATCACAATGATTGCAATTTGGTTCTGGTTCTGAGATTTGAATATTGCACTTAGATATATTGCAATTTGAATAATATTAGGTTTAATTGTGCGACCGTAATTTTAAAGTTCAAAAAAGTTCACTTTAAGCTCACTACACTGCAATGATAGAGTCTATCATTTTCCCTGGAGCGTGTAGAAAGCATTATCAACAAACAAACAATTTCACTCATGACCCAATAACTGAGTATTTTTACAAGACTGACTGGAGTACTGACAAACATTACCACTTTAACAACGTGCTTTATATTTAATATGATGTCACGATGACTCAACTGTGAGGTGCTGCAGGCAGATAAAGCCTCACATTACCTCTCTGTGTCTGTTTTCCCCTTGTTGGCAAGGAGCTAACGTTACTCACCGATGATTTCCCTGCAGGGATTCTCTGCTGTGATGGGGACTCTGCAGGTGGGACACTGGCTGGCTTTCTTTAACCACATCTCCATGCAGGACGAACAGAACACGTGGTGGTTGGCACAGATAACCGGCTGCCTGACCTGCAGGGACAGGAGCACGGGCACATTATTAGCTAACATTGGCAATAAGGTACTTCAACGCCAGGAAATATAATGCAAGTTAATAACAGTAGTTAGCTAACGTCAACTGCGTGTGGCGTTAAGCTAGTAACATAACAACGTTCAGGTTACTAGGCAGCGGTTTGTCCAGTGTAAACACACCGTCTTGGTTTAACGGACGTTAACGGTTTGAAAACAGAACTGCAGTTTTACCTTTCCGAGACATATCTGGCAGGAAATCGGCAGAGTCAGAGAAAGAGTGGATGTCTGAAAGTTGAGAGCCATGCTTTGCAGGACAACACAGCCACACACATACACACAAACACACTTCCCCCTGAGGAGATACAAATTTCCCACCAGGACTCGCTCCTCCGCCGCGCGCCCAGTCTCACAACTACGGAAAGTCAAAAAGACCAAAAGGCCCAAAAGGCTGCACATTCGCGAACGTTAAAAACGTTTACTCTCAACCGCAACAAACGCAAGTGGTGGAATCAAAGTAAGTACTTTTACTCAAGTAGTGTACAATTTTTTAGGTATTTAGTTCCATTGCACGGTACTTTATACTTCTATTCAACTGCAGTGGGAGGCAAATATACTTTTTTACTCCTTTGTGTTTAAGTAAAAGCTCTACTAATTAGCCTAACTACTTTGCAGATGCAAATATGTACAAAATATATAATTAACCATTAAATTATGATATAGCCTATTGATATAATAGTTAGATATATTAAAATTAGCCAAACTTTTACCAGCTACGATGACAAAAATGATAAGCTGAGGCTACACAAATCCATTGATATAGCCTAATATGACGCTGACTGTGCTGAGTGCTTTTACATTTGGTACTTTAGGTGTCTTTCTAATGGTAATACTTGAATGAATATTAATATTTTTGGTTTTTTTACTCCTCTGTGACAGTAAACTTAATATTTTTGGGTTGTTGTTGGCAAAACAAGACATATATGTCTTGTTTTGGGTTGTTATGGATGTCATCTAGGGCTTTAGGAAACACTGATCAACATTTTTCAGCATTATCTGACATTTTATTGGCAAACAACTATTAATTGATTAATCAAGAAAATAATCGCCCAATTAATCGACTATGAAACTAATTATTAGTTGCGTATAAAGCTCTATTGAAAATTAGCAATAAGTAAAAGATCTGAATACTTCTTCCACCACTGAAGGTGTATTTGCAAATTCAAAAAAGGTTGAGTAATCATGTTGCACAGATATTTTCCTTGGGAAATAAGGGAATTAGGAAAAAAATATATAAAAATACTTGTATGAGGCTAAAAGGGCATATCTGCTAAATTATTACCTTATAATGCTGTTTTGGCTAATATTTTAGCAAAATATAGCCTATTTATCCAGCATATATGCTAAATTATTACCTTTTAATGCTGTTTTGGCTAATATTTTAGCAAAATATAGCCTATTTATCCAGCTGACAATATTAGCTTTTCCTTGGAGTCATATGTGTGGGCAGCTTATGAATCTAAGTCCAGTTTTAACTCCCTTTTACTCTATTTTGGTCTCAACCAACTCCTGAGAAATAATCTTAAGTGTGCATTGTTTTTTTCCAGCTGTCTCTGCCTGGTTTAGCTAGTCAGTAACTTTGTATGCTGTTTAGTGCTGATTCGCATACAATATTAAAGACACTGCCACTGCTGGGTTGGTAAGAGTGGTGAAACTGAGCCATACAGTAAATTTACTGGTTGAATAACCAAAACAGTTGGCTAAAAGTTGTGTTATAACTCTCTGTGGGATCATAACTCTGAGCAACCCCATTGATAGCTATTATAGTAGGCATAGTCATTTGATTTAGGCCTATTAATATAAAAAAATATAGCCTATAAGTGGAGCTGCAAATATAAGGAAAGTTTAATTAGTTAACATTTAATGTGCTGTGCATTAGGGTTTGGTCTGAGAAGAAATAACAAAACAATAAAGAAAACTTTTAACTAACTTAATGGACCAATGTTTAGGGTTTAGTGGCATCTAGCTGTGAACTTACGAATTGCAAATATCTCACCTCACTCTCCCTTTCCAAGTGTGTAAGAGAAACTACGGTGGCTATGAAAGGTCTCATCAAGAGTCAGTGTTTGGTTTGTCTGTTCAGGGCTATTGTAAAAAATGGTGGTGCAACCTCACAGCCTCTGTGGAAGGGGACCTGCGCACTCTGTAAATATACACAGCTCATTCTCAGATAACAAAAACATTGATTGTAATTATTGAAAACATACTCATGAATATTATAATCCATTTCTGTTATTCTACCAATAGACGCCCATAAATCTTACACACTGGACATTTAAGAAATGTGTATTGTAAATTTAATTTAAAAAACATCCTAAAATTGGTCAGCTTGATCACTTTTTCCCCAAACACTAGCAGAGAGCTACCTGATGAGTCAATTCAGTAAAACAAAGAATAAAGAATATAAATAATATATTCTGACTATATAGCAGAATAGATAAAAAGTTTAACTTTGGTTTTACTTTTGCAGGTTATAGTCTGCACCACAGTTTTGTCTTTTTGAGTGAAAGTTGAATTCGTTATCGGCTGCTGTTGCTGAATGAAAATTTAACCCACAATTCACAAATCTTATGTTAGTGAACATTACTTTTACATCATATTCATTTTCCAGCACGCAGAGAATCATGGTCATGGAGGACACAAACTACAACACTAAGAGAAAAGTAAACTCAGGTTTGAAAGACAGCCCTATTCCCCCTAAAAACCTATAAAGAAACCAGTCATTCAGAGGGATGCTGAAATTGCGGCGTGATTTGCATGTCACAGATTATACTGGAAAATAAATGTTAAAAATGAAACTGGGGGAAAGAGAGTTTACATGCGGTAAAAATAAATAAATAAATGCTACACTTGTAGATATACAGCAGCATACAGATGCTTTCTATTTGGGTTAAAATTATCTTGCAAACAGATATAGCTGTATTTCGAGTAAACCCCTTCATATTATTCACACAGTGAAGTTCTGGCAAAACTTAAAGCAAACAGGGACTTACTGTCGCACTTAGAAAACTAGGTTGCTACAGGTCAGTTTGCTCCCAATAACAGCAAACAAAGTAATTATAATGATATTTGGCTTTAGCTTATTGTTTTCTTAAAATGATAAATCACAACAAAACATAAGGGCAATATTTTTTTATTGCAGTATCAAGTAGAAAAACTGCAAAATGACAATTCCTTACTTAGATGCCACCAACAGCACATTCATAAATTTAAAGCCTGCCCATAATGAAGATTGCAATGTTATATTTTGCAAGCTTTCATCTCAGGTACACAATCTAATTTATAACGATAGCGAATGATCTAATATTAGCATAATTTCCACCACAAATATTTCAAATTATACATCTAGCACAGTTTAGCCCCACAGAGCCATTACTCATATCTAAACCAACATGTCCTGGCCTTCATTGTATCGCAAACCAGGACATCTTCTCAGGATCTAATGTGATTACAATTGACTGACTGCAAAGAAAAGCTTGTACGCTGATTCCAGTTTAAAAACATCACCAATACTTGTTTGGTTGTTTTCAACAGAATATTAAATGGATCACAGGCCACAACTTGTTCTCACTCATTTTTCATGGCATCTTTGGTCTTAAGAGAACATTTGGATAGATTAAAATGATAAACAGTAACCATTTATATAATATTATTTGATATTACTTTTTATTATCTCTGTATAATGATAATTTATGCATACAGTCTTATACAGGCAAAAAGCAAGTGTATACAAACAAGGAAATATTCAAATATTTTTAGTAACCGTTTCCGATTGAACTAAAAAAAAAACTGTGGATGTGTTTGCAGTACGAGCTTTCATTCAAGCCCATATTTGTCTCAATATCACAAATGACTTCAAAGAGCACCTGACGTGCAGGATGCTGTCGGAGAGACTTTCTAGTGTGCCATAGTAAACCTGCAAATTGAAACTGAAGTGGTTCATGAATTTCTTACTGGGAGACTTGCTCTAGAATAACCAATAATAGACAGAGAAAATGAAAGAAAATACCCATTTTCCGACAAGTTCCATTGTCCCTCTAAGATTGCATTGCTTTGCAACAGGCCGGTCATTAATTGGTGACAGTCAATTAATCACAGCTGGTACAGACGGCTGCATCTATTGATCTTGTTGGAGCACTTATTTTTCATCCCTAAATGACACCGATTGCCAGATTTGACCAGCATGTGTAATGGACAGTGAAGAAGCAATGACCCGGGTGTCACTCTTACCACAGGTCGGGATCTGGACCCCCCTCCCCCATCTCTGTCAAATAGCATCTTTACCATTTAGCTTGGAAAGGTTTAGACTGCCCTAAGAGCACAGCAGCGAAACAGTGCGCTCTGGTGCTCAGATGACCTTTTCTGTTTAAGGCTTAATCTCTGACAAATGCTTGCTTTAATTAGCCTGATACCCCCTGCCTGGACTGCCACCCCAACCAGCTCCCAGCTCCTCTCTCTCTCTGTTGCTGTCTGCATCTCTCTATCTTGACTTTTCTCTTCCCCTGTGTGCTTTGTGGAAATCCTCACACATCCATGTGATAGGTAGCAGAGGTGAGACAAGATGTGGTCCATCTGTTTGGTGTATTGCTAAATATAATAGAAGAAAATGTAAAATCACTTTTTTTAGTGTCATACCTAACAAGTTCCTATTAGAGATGAAGCTAGGGCTGCAACTAACAATTATTTTTGTTATTGATGCGTAATGTGTTGATCATTTTCTCAATTAATCGATTAGTTCTTTTATTCACAACCCAAAGATATTCACTTTACTATCGTAGAAGAGTCAAGAAACCAGAAAATATTCACATTTGAGATGCCGAAATCAGATCATTTGAGCATTTTTTCCTTAAAAAATCGAATTATTATAAAAAAAAATTGATGCCATTTAATTTAATAGTCAATTAATAATTGATTCATTGACAAATCATTGCAGCTGTATGAAAGGGTATTAAATTTCATATCACAATTAGTGACCAATATTATTTTTCAGTATTATTGTAGGGGTTGACCAATACTAGATTCTTGGGGCCGATGCCGATACCAATATTAGGTAGGAAAAAAATCCGAGCCAATATTCCTTATACAGAATATATACCTAAACACACATTTTTTGCCATGATCTACTCAAAATGATCCCACACTTGTGACAAAGATATGTAATGGAGGCAGGTTATTTTATAGTTTAACAATAAACATTATTGTCCAAAATGAGATCGGGGCACAGAAACAATAAACTTTCATCTGTATTTTAATTAACTATAAATAACTATAAATTAAAACACACACACAAATAAAGCAAAATATATGCATTTTTAACCTGACTTAAGAAAACTGATATACACAGAATGCTGCCTATAAAGCTAACAAATAAAAACAATCTGCATTATGTTCTGTTTAAAGAAAAAAGTTTTCATATAAGCACATATTGGACAACATGTATGCCAATACCAATATAGACCGATGTAGCTGTGAAAGGCCAGTGTTGGGCTGATAATATCAGTCAACCGATACATTGGTCAGGTTCTATTAAAATCATGATCTCAGTGTTTTCACTGACACAAAACAAACCTGTGTTGGTGCTGCGTCTGCGTCTTGGAGACTGTTGCTCACTTTGGTTGATGCTGGAGAGCATTTACAGCAGCAGAGCATATTACTTATAAAGGCAACAATAATCTTAGAGAATGTGACGTTTGAAACACACAATGTAAAATATTTAGACATAATCACCTATTTCTTCTTTTTTGATGATTAAATAATGAATATTCATTATTGTATTTGAAGTGAGACATAAGAGAACAAAACACAGAGAAAGAGGTTGTGTTTGGGAGGGAGTATAAGAGTCAAAAGATTAGCCAGTGTACATTAGGAGGTTTAAGATAACACAGAACAGCAACCTGAAGGCCTCACCTATTGATTAGTTACTATCAGAGACAGTAGAGTGTGTGCGTGCGTCTGTGTTTGTGTGAAAATTCAAGAAAATGGCATAGGGCTGCATAATTAATTGAAATATCATCACAATCGTAATATGGCCAAGTGCAATATCAAATGGCAGAAGCAGCAATTCTTTGATAAAGGAAAAATGTGTAGCAAAACAACATTATGATGAAGTACTGTAGTGCTGCAGAAATGACCTGGCCTACAAATTTTGTTCTCAAGTTGTGAAAAAAACATGTTTGTGTGGAACTGACAAGGGATTCACTATTAATTTAAATCTTATTGAAATTGCACAGAAGATGCAACAATAAAGGAAAAACGTGTGGAAAAAAACAACATTATGATGAAGTACTGTGTTGCTGCAGAGATGCCCTGAGCTGGCTTTTGTTCTCCAGATGTAAGAAAAGATGTTTGTTTGGTACAGACCCAGACAAATGTCACATCATCAAACTTAAATTACATTTTAATTGTTTTTTTCCAGTAAAATAAAAATTGTCATGCAAAAATGATCAGTCTCACTAATCGTGAATCGTATTACAAATGCAACAACTGTCAAAATACTTGCAATATGATTTTATTTTACCAGATCATTCAGCCCTAGTACAGACCACAAATGTCACATTGTGGTTTTAATAGTTTTTTTCAAAAATTGTGATGCATAATTGCCACTAATCGTGAATCTTATCACAATATCTGTCAAAATAATCATCATGCAGCCCTAGAATGGCAGAATGCCAGAAACTGGAAGGTACTCCTCAGTAATTTAAATTTTTCCATAACAGCATTTATGGAGAAATTATGTAATATTTAATAAGAAATGTTTAAATATATAAATGTAAATATCATAAGATGCTGATTTTAAAAAAAAGATTTCATCTGAGGTTTCAAAGTCAGGAAGTGAATTGGGCAAATGTTTCTGATCACTTTCCAACCCTGCTGAAATTAAACCCTCTCAAAGCCTGAGCTTCACCCAGAGACTGCAGCAGATCATGCATCCCTCCCACTGCAGTAGCAAACACAAGTAAAATAGATGCACGGCTACAAATCCTTGTTTTATTGGAAAGGGGCCTAATTATTAGGATGTAAGTCAGGCTGTGACTGGAGGGCCGTCTCCTTGATGCGGGCCTGGTTTATATTTATCCCCTCCTCTGCAGCTACAGCAGCAGTGCCACCATCACTACCAGCAGTGTGTGGCGCTTTTATTACATTGCCCACAGGCAGGTTCAGCCCTGTCACAGACACACAGACACACACACACACACAGCCACACAGCCTGCAGGACCGGCAGCCAGTTGAGTCCCCTCCACAGCAGAGTTACCCCACATCCCCATGCAGCCCCACATGGGCCCTTGGGACAGTGGAGGGAGGGAGCGGGTATTATGGTAATACTATAGCCTGCTGCTCCCTTCCCCTCTCCTGCAGCACAGCTGGGAAGGACCATCATTACAAGTATTGTAGCAATCTGTTTAAGAGGGACACATTGGAGAGGTTGGGTGACAGAGAGAGGATGAGTGCTGCATACATAGATCACATAAAATATGATTAAAATGTGTGTGAGGGGACCAGGAATAAAATGCAAAACTTGTTATGAACACCTTATATCAAGTCCACTGTCAAAATGGCCAGCTGTAAATCTCTATTTTCCCCTCTTTACTTTTTTATTTTATTAAAGGTTTCTTGTGTTGAGCTGGTCATATCTCAAGATGGGAGGCCTGTGGCACATAAGGAATAAATAGGACATAAAGTACTTGAATCTCTAATGTCTCATATAGCTTTACCAATCTATATTGTAGTGTGTCACGAGCTGGAAATCCATTACAAAGTGACCAAAATCAAATGGCCTTGCAATAGTGCAACTGTGCTGCTCTTAATGGTCAAATGACCCTGATTTCATGCAAAAACTCTCCAACCAATTATTTTTAAACACAAGTGAAATCCAGGTGATATATCTATGAAGTCTTTATGGTAATTGATAAAACGCTGTATTGTTCAGTAAGAAACTCCCACAACACAGTGTCTCAATGAGATGATTATAAGGTAGACTGGGGATGGTTGGAACGTGGGACAGTTGCAACAAGTCTTATTCCTCCAATGAGAAGCTTGCTAGAGTGATGATATTCATACATGCTCAGTTAGACTC
>JAJHUR010092613.1:0-27763 GCA_027495735.1 Lutjanus campechanus
TTGCTACCCTATCTGTCTTATCTGTGTACTTAAATTTATTTCTGGATCCACTTGTGCTGTGAAATGACCCCAGGCAGCAGCCGATCTGTGATCCGCCCTAATCTTTTTCCTCTCTGGCGAGGGGTTAGCTGCGGAGGACGTCAAAACCGATCCACGATCTGATCAGAGGAGGTCCCGGCTCTAGTATTGTGACACTCAAACAGGTCTGATGTGGCCCCGCGAAGCCGTCCTTTGTTCTGCCTGCTGAAATGTGTTGTAATTGTGCTGTGGGATGTCCAGATGGTCGGTTGATAGTGCAGCTGATGGGATTATACCTTTTACCTCTCCCTGGGCCATCTGTTCCCTTTGACTCTCTCTCTGCCTCTCTTTTTCTCCCTCTGCCTCTCAACCTCTCTCTCCCTCACACTCTCTCCTTCTCTTTCTCCTCTCCTCCTCTGCTTTTCCCCCCTTCCTTCTTTTTCTCTCCCTCTCTTTCTTCCTCTTAGGCCCAGCAGTCTGGATTCACTTGTCTTTATTGCATAAACCCTAACAGCATTACAGCCACTTGGCATGCAAATGAGGCAGGCGCTGCAGGCTCTATGCTGAGTCTCCTATATTGTCTGGGGCTCTATAATGGTGGAACTGAGCTAAGGAACGTGTGTGTGTGAGAGAAAGACAGAGTCTGTGTGTGTCTGCGTGTGTGGGGGGTGACGCCGTGTGTGTGTGTGAAAGACTCGGCTATTTGTGAGCATGTTTATGCACCTTTGAGCCTGAATCTATACATGTTTGACTGACAGGCAGCCACAAAGCACGTTCGTGTCTGAATGCATAATATGCTTGTTGGGTGACAGTACACACAAGTGAACAAAAATGTCACATGGTAAGATTCAGTCTGTCAACCACGGGCGATCCCGTCCCTGTGCCAATAGGGGGCAGCACCTCTTGATCAATGCGTGGAGAGTCGGCACAAGTGCAGCTTCAGAGGAAGGATGCTTCTCTGTTTCAACAGCACAGTCAGAGCTGATGGACACACTTCACCTCCAGAGAATCCCATTTATCATTAAAGACAAGTTGGAAGATTTTGAGATGATTTGACATCCTTTACTCTCTAATCTTGAACTGAATCTTGAATCTCAGGAGAACAGGGGATGAATGTGTTATGTCAGAAGGATTAAAATGGAAAGAATAATTTGGAGAAAAATCACACCCTTAGTCAGATTATCTGTAATTAATATATCTAATTATATATGTACTGTATATATGTATATATGTATATATATGTATGTATGTATGTGTGTGTGTGTGTGTGCATACACACACACACACACACACACACACACACACACACACACACACATATATATATATACAGGTGACACAGGTGACAGGTGTGTCACGGTCACTTTAAATGTCTTTTCAGCAGCTAAGATTGTCATTAAGCTGCAGGAGCTTAAAAACACATTTTAACATTTTTTTAATCACAAATTCCTCCCGGAGTTGCAGATGCAGTTTCCATCATCTGGTATAAAACAGGCCAAATGATGTCAACAATCTGTAATTTATGATAGTCTAATCAGTGCAATAGACAAGTGAAAACACATCAATAATACTCTTAACATATTGTAGGTGAGGATGCCGTAAACAGAGGGAGCTTTAGGTTGGTTATGGGTTAGAGGTCTTTTGTTTTTATTTTTCTGTCACTTTTTTTTTTAAATCAATTTATTCATTTTTAATATGTAGGGGGTATGTTTCCCCTCTGTTCTGTTATGTTTGTTTATATGGAAATTAAGCACGGCAATACCATGCTTTGTCATCTTTGAACATGATGCCTCACAATAAAAATATTTTAAATGGAACAAGTCAGCCAGTCACATATCTGAGGCTTCTTGCCCAGTGAACTCACAAGGAAGAATGTGTTGCTAATTTAAAGCACGCTGTCTGTCTGCCTGCGAGTTGTCAGAGCACTATGGAGGACATGGCTGGAATTACATTTTATGACTCGGGTCTCCTTTTTCTTCACATCTCTGTTTGTTAAAGGTGACTCAAACAAAGCGAGTGATCGTTGTTGATGCATGTTAAATTAGTTTGTTATGGAGCCGAGCCTGGGAGGAGGAGGGTAAAAAAAAGGCAGAGGGAAGGTGTATCAAAGTTATTAGACAAAGACATGTTCAACTGGGCGGTTGACAATAGCTTCTTTTCTTGCTTTACGGGGCGTCACTCTGCTGCTTTGAAGAGTGTGGTGAAGAGAGGATGAAAAGGATGGGTTGGGGTAACCTGTAAAGAACACACGCACACACACAAGCACGCACGCATAGACACACACTCGTGCACACACAACACATGGGGTCCCATGGGAGCGGGGGAACATGGAGGCGAGGGCTCAACCTCTTTAATTGCTCCCCTCATTAAGAAACTGGTTGCTAGGCGATCCACACCTATCGTGTCATAAACGTGAAACACACAAACAGAACGTCAGCGAACATAATGACTTTGGTGCTCCGGGCAGGACTTTAATTATTTGATTTTGTTCTCCAGTAGAGGAGTCATTAATAAAGACAAAAACAAATAGATTAGCTTTTTCCCCCACTAGGACTAGAGAGCACAGAGATATATTAATTGTCTAGTCTTTTTTTTTTTTTATTAGTCGTTGTTGTATTAAACATTACATTTGCTTTTGGTGATAGAACCATTAATGCCCATTAATGTGTAGAGAAGCTTGTTTTAGTCAGTGGTGTATATAAACTGTTTGCCCAGCCATAATTGGCTCTTGAAATCTGAAGATAAGCAATTTGCACAATTGGCCCAAGTCAGTTCTCTCCTTTTTTTTCTTGCAATCTTTCAGCTGTGTGTGCTCCCATCTGCGAGCGGAGGCCACCAGGGTCAGAAGGTTATGTTTAGTGCATTTTACTTTTTGGATTTCCCATGGTTTGGTGGTCCTTCTTTTCTCTCTTTTGGCTGAGCAGGCAATCAGTCTATCATATGGAATCAGTTGGAAGAAAAACAGTAAGTTCTGTTTTTCTCATAGGCTGCCCCCCCCCCTCCACTCCACACACACACTCACACACCATCAACCCACCCTCCCCTCCTCCTTTCTCTCCTTCTTTCTCCTTCCTCTCCCTGTTTCAGCTCTCTCACAGCTAAATCTGCAGAACCCAATGACAGGAAATTGACCTCACAGCCAAATTCTTAAGCAATTTGATCATGTTTCACATCGGTTTTTAGGACAAATGTAGGTGCATTAGGAGACTGGAAGTACTATAACATTTAAAAATCATGACTGACTGAGTGTTATTCTAGTAATTGTCATCAGTTATTAATATCAAACCCTCAAGTTAAAGTTTTTAATCCAGTTTTGACTGCATCCAGAAGCTGCTTCAAATCTTTACCAGAAGATAATAAAAATAAAACAAAAAATAAATTTGTATAATCCGCAAGCAACACAAACTTTAGCAACTTCGATATGTTGCAAATATCATTAATGTAGAATATATAAACAGTGCTGGGCCCAGCACTGATCCTTGTGGGACCCCACACACATGACCCTCAGCAGGATTTGTTATTTGGGTCACAATTTAAATATAAAATCCCGAATCTATCGAAATGAGCTTTCAGTTTCAACAACTGAATTGAAAGGCAGAATCAGCAATTCTCCCAGTATTTTTTTTTCTCTCCATCCCTGCCTACTTGCAGCATCCGGCGTGTGTCCAAAGAAAAAAAAACACTTCAGAGACAACACAGCGTAGCTTACTGCTCATTCAAAAAATTTAAGCAGTTTGATCATGTATCACATCGGCTTTCAGGACAAATGTAGGTGCATTATAAGACTGGAAATAGTATAACATTTAAAAAGTATGACTAACGGACTATTATTGTCGTTACTAGTGATATCAAAATGATTGGTACTTAGAGTGATGCATACTATTTCCAGTCAAGGCACAATAAGAGGTATGCGTGAGGCAAAAAGCAACTTAAAAAGTCAAAAAGTGATGGAGGAACAAAAGATTCTAAGGAACTAGAAGCCACTAAGTGTAAGAGTTGTAAAAAAAATGTGAGGATATCTAAAAGAAAACTATGAGGAAAAAGGAGCGTAGCAAATTATAAGATGTAAAAATGTGCCTACCATTCTCCAGATAAGGAGGCGTACCTTCTGAAGGGTCGAGTCTGCGAGCCCTTCGCCCATGCTTGGAATTGTTGTGTACGAACATGTTGTCGGAAACAGCCAAGACATGGCCGTCCACATTGACGGTCGTCGATACGACAACCTGCAACAGGAGTGAATGTGAAACATGCAATTTAATAACACAGAAATACAGTTTTACAGACATCCTGACTAATGTTCTGCTTTATAAATTCTGTTGTGTCCAGGTACATGCCTGCATATTATTGATTACTATTGTCAAACCTCTTGTTCTCTTTGGACATATCATATTACCCTGCTTCTCAGCCATTTTGTTTCTGCTTTTTAGTGTCTTGCATTTGTGTACGGCTAATTGACTTTTCAATCACTAAAATACCATTTCCGTTCACCCCACTCTCTACCAACTGTCATCATAGGCGAAGCTCAGAATTATTGATCAGCTTGTCCATCTATTTGAGGGTGGAAGGCCTCCCTTTTAAAATATTACTGGAGTCATTAGCGACTGAACCATACTCCATCCCATCACTCAGCAAACATTTTACTAGGATCAGATTCCAAGCCACACTCCATATTTCATAATGCTTATTTTTGTTGTTGTTTTTTGGCCACCACATCTCCAAACAGTGAGGCCGCATGTGAATGGCCAAAGTGTTTCTGAGCCGGAAACAGAGAGCCCCTCTCAGGTTTACTTCGCCGGTGAGTGACCTCGGTGTAGTGGTGGAATTTAGGGGGGGGTGCCTTTTTTTTTTTTTTTTTTGGTTGGTTTGGGAAGGGTGGGGGGTGTAAGGGGAGGAGGAGGGGGAGAGAAGGGGAAGTGAAAGAGCTCCATTCTTGTGAGCAGGTTCAGAGCTGGGCCAAGCTGAGGATGATGGATTGGGCCCTCTCTGGCCTCCAGCTGGTTTTTGGGGGTAATAAGTGGAGTGGAAGGCATGCAGAATACACAACTTTGGCCAGAGAAACACCTATGGTGGAGCATCTGGGAAATCTATTTAGGGAAAAATGGCATACTAACTGTTGGACTGGAGACAAAGGATGATCATCAGCAAAAAAAAAAAAAAAATCCCAAAATCTTGTTGTTTTAGACTTAAAGGTAGAGTTAGTTGTCAGAGCTGTTCGTAAACACACAAGAATTGTTGAGTCTTATTGCCAGGATATCAAATACTGACGGTTTGGGTTGGTAAAAAATCCTGAGCACAGCAAAATAAGGAAATACTGGCAAAGGTCAAAGTATCAGATGCAGACACCACGACACACTTCTAGCGGGTCATAAGTGATTATGTTTATATGAGCCTATACATTTTTTTTGGAAAATGTTGCATATTATGCCTTTAATGTGCTCATTTTACTTTCACAAAAAAGAGTGATGCTCCAACTTTCTTCTCTCTTGCATTCCTTTTGACACACAGGAGTGAGAGGTGGAAGCCCTTGGTGGCTGTCATGCATCAGTCTACATTCACCCTGAGGGAAGATTTGAGGAGGCAGGGGAGGTCTGATGGTGGTGACATCAGGAGGGGACACCCTGTCTTGTCTGTTTCATGTCTGGGCTTCCTCCTGGAGGATGCTGGCTTGTGTGTCTATCACAGAGCCGCGCTGTCAGTGACGGACGCCCTCCTGTAGTTTGTCGCTACCCTGATAGGACAAATCACACTAAACTCTCACTGTCTCACCTTGACCTAGTGGGCTCCTTGTGGTGAAAATGTCTGGGTAGGATGGATGGATGGTTGGATAAATGGATCAGCAAGGGGGGTGGGGGGGGTGGGGGGGGTCAATAATTTCAAGGCTCAACTACCTGACACATTAGAAGTGAGAGGGTTAAAGAAGCAGTAAAAGTGCCCAACGGTCATGTCCTTTTGGTGTAAATCGCAGCATTTTGTCAGCCGGCAATAATGATGATCTTCAGATGGCTTTCCTTGCCTCTGCAGAGAACTGCATATGCGTGAGTTTAAGTGTATGCATATGTGGGTAAGAATGAGAGAGGGATGTAGAGAAAGCAAATATATGTGCTCATAGCATGTATGAGCATGCATCCATATGTGCGTGTGTGTCTGCGTGTATGCATGCTCGCGCATATGTGTGTACAAGAAGGTATGCGTTTCCGCTGCCAGACAGATCCTGAGTTAACACTGTTGTTACATGTGGTTGGATCGTCCTCCCCTCTGTGCTGAGGCTCAGAAAGCTGTCAGGAACACAATTGATGGCACTCTTAAATCCTATATCCTTATTTGTGTCAGATGGTATTCCCTAATAAATATTCTGTCCAGAGCACACAGGACACAGAATCCCTCACTCTCTCTTTTTCCCTGGTTTTTGCCTCCTTCAGTGCCAATAATAGAATTGCATTCATATGTGAATGTGTGTCGATGTGTAGCGTAGTTGTGCATTTTGTACACCTGCGTGTGAGAGACAGACAGCGAGAGACAGAGACAGAAATAGACAGAGAGTATGTGTGAAATAGATTCACCTGGAATCTGCGCATGTCTCGTGGATTCCCTGCATTCTTCAGACAGTTCTGATTGCACTTGAGAAAGAACTTTAGGAAGAATCTGAAACAGAGCACAAAACAAAAGCAAAAATGATTCATTATTATAACTTTAAAGCTGAATTAATGAATGACAAAGTTGGGAGGATTTATGAATCATGAAACCTTTTCATGATTTATGTGTGGTTTCCAGCATAGTCTGTGGTCTGTAATAATTCCCCAAAATTTATTTTCATACACTTTTTTTTTGTTTCAAGATTATCTGCCATAATTTGTACAAGATTGTCGACTTTTCAGTATCCCAAATATATCCAGATTTAATGACAATCTATTAATCTCAAACCATCATTTGAAAGTTTTTTATTCAGTTTCCATTGTATCCCAAAAACTCAAATCTTTACCAGAACAAAATAAATTCATCATCAGCAAACAACACAAACTTTAGCAACTTTGATACATTGCAAATGCACAATAGAAACAACTTTGAAACCAGCACTGGTCCTTATCAGACACCACACGTGATCATCAGCAATTAAACACCCTATCTTTCTAGTTTCTTCACGATAACAATCAATTCACAAATTGATTAGATCTAAAACCCTATTGAGGATCTAGGGCTGCGTACAGAACTTTCATACTTTTATGGCACCGACGGAATTGTTTCAATGCGATCGAGGATTGAAAAACGCCTTGTCAGTTGATACAAAATACCTTGGGAATAAACCTCCAAGTTGTGTGTTTTTTTTAAATGTTGTAAAACTGCCAAGGTGCTTAAACAGAGAACTAAAGAGTTGAAACAGACAACTTATATTTAAGCTGTAAAATTAAAGTAAAGATCTGTATTATAGTGTGTGATGTATTTTTTGTTCAAATTGATTTTATAAAATTAGTATCGAAAAAGAATAGTTCAGGAACCGGTTACTGAAGTCAAGGTATCGTTACCGGTACGGGTATCAAAATTTTTTGACTGATACCCAGTCCTGTGAGGATCAATTTATAAGTTTTATTTTTCTATGAAAGTTTTTCTTGAAATTTAAAGAACTAAAGAAGAGAAGTGAATCTATACAGTAGTTTGAAAAAGAGAGCCTTGCTTGATTTTTGTAGATAGTGATGACCTTTGCTTTGCTATTTTCATTTCAAAATGAAGAGCATCACTCTCTTTGTCATCTCATCGCCTCACCTGAGTTCATGGGTCTTTCCCAACACCCATCTGCCACTAACATACAGGAAGTCACTTGATATTCCACCCACCTCTTTAATCCCAGGACACCCCCTGTGCAATTAAAGTTCTCCTGTTCAATAGGGAAGCAAATGAGGCCCACCTGTGACCAGGTCTTGTTTGAAGAGCATCAGGGATAAAGGACCTAACAAGGTGAGAGCGCGCCACAAAACTTATAGTCCTGTCAGGCAATTAGGCGGACACTCCTGGGACCACCGTATGCCACACACACACAGACACACAAGCATAACGCATACACACACACCCATGCACTTGTGGGTGGGTGAGGCAATTATGCCACAAATTACAACCTGGCTAATCGTCTCTGAACAAATGTCACGTCTGAGTGAGATCTGGGCTTGGTTAGTTTGTAAGCTGCCTTCCTCTCCTGCAGAATTTGTTGATAAAGCCTCGTATTGAGGGTTGAATATCAGATGTGGCCTTGCAGACCTAAAATAGTTTAAAAAGAAGATTAACAACAGGGCCAATAAGAAAAATTGTCTCAGATGTTGCCCATTGTGTAAATCTTACACAACTACACAGAGTAAACAATGAAATTGACTTGTTGTTTTTTTGCAAATTCTCCCCACAGAATCATGACTGATTGTGCTTTTGCTTTCTCCGATTCATTATAAACACCGTGCCATGATATTTATTTTTCATCACATTGCACTAGCATTACTATATGCAATACTGTGGTTTCCATTGTAACACCACCTTGGCTCACAGAATCACAGCGGCTCATTGGATTACCATAGATTGCACCATAGATTGCACGGCCATTTCATTCAGCTAAATACAGTGGCTTGTGTGGCCTGCGAGGACGCTTTCACAACACTTAAGACTTCTCCTTCGCCCAGTGGGATCCTGGCCAGGCCATAAATCAGAGTCTGAAATGACCCTTCTAACCCTGGCCACATTAACACATGCACTGGTCATTTAGAAGCGTTCTTCGATAGACTCCTATACCTTGTGCCTCGCTGAGGGCCCAGGAGGGAGAGGAGAGGTGAGAAAATATTTTCACTCCACATCCAAGGAGCTTTGGCTCGGACATCAATAAAAGACGTTTTAACCCATGCCAGAATGCTGATTGCCTGTCGGTGTGTGGCGAGGCCATAAAAAACCTGACTTGTCATTAGTGCATTTCGCTTGATTGTGTTCACTGTGTTTTCGGGTTGCATCTGTTGGCTGATCATCAAAATGACCATTATGTACTCTAATTCCCTGACCCTGTTTTTATTTCCCCAAAGAGTCATAATGTAGAGCAGCAGACATCTGCGGAAAGCAGACCTGAAATACGACTTTTATTTGTCTGTCGCCTCTCATACAGATTGGGTAAGGCCAGTGTGTGTGTTTGCGGGTGCGTGTGAGAGCATGTGTGTGCACATGCATCACCCGTTGGTAGACAATTTATGTCAGGGCGAGAGATAGAATACATTTCCTTGGCAATGCATTGACTTCATAAAAGAAAGGCATTACTTTCAGAGTTCGTCTTGTCTCTTTTCTTGGATACTTTAATGCTTTTACATACTGCTTCTACCACGGCGAAAGCAAAAGTTAAGAAACAATAAACACAAGAAATTGAGTGCCCACGCGATCATAAAGTAGCTCCTTTATGTTTACTGTTATGAAGGCAATTAAGCACAATTTCTCTGCTAAAAAGATAAGCTTAATTTTCATAGTCCGCAGCAGTGGCAGCGCTATAGCATCCATTACATTTGAGTTGGTTAAGATTCTCCATGAGCACAGTGCAAATTGGTCCTTGGTGAAAAGGAGAGCAATTAAGACAAGGCCCCTCTCCCTCTCTTTTACTTCTTAAATATCTACAGAAGTTTGTGCTGGTGTTTTGGCACGCACGGAGACAAAAGGAGGTTGTTTAATTGTTTTTTAATGGGATATCAAGTCGTCGCTGCCATTAGATGTTGGCAATGGAGGGCAAAGGGGGATAGAGAGAAAGAATGAACTGCAATTAGGTTTGATTAAAGCTATCCTTCTCAATAATCAGCTGTTCTGACAGGACAGGGGGACCCTGGTGGCCGCTGAGATGGAGGAAGGTGTTGAGTGATATTAAGGCCAATGAAGGGGATATTAACATGGCTAATTAAAGCTCTTCCAAAGCCGGGAGAGGAGGCTCTCAGTGGACCGCACTGGATGAAATAATCGGCCAAGGCAGCTATCAGTTGGAGGAGAGAGAGAGAGAGAGAGAGAAAGGGAGTGCGGGAAGGGGTGGGGTGGGGTGTAGTCCATCTGAAGGAGGGGGGGAGGTAGAGGGAGGGATAGTGGGAGGCGTAAAGGAAAACTATGAAGTGTGAAGAAAGACAAAGAGGAAGACATCGACAGGCATATAGAGAAAGACTTCCAGGGCAGCCGTGGTGGAAGCTCATTTTGACATCAAGCCCGAAGTCTGCCAGTATAACTAAGACCTGACATCAGCTTTTATCTCCGACAGCTAGTCATACAGGTCCACAAATCAACGTTAAAACAATCCTGCTCATGCCTCGGTCTGAGGCAATTAATACGATTCTCCTGTAGTACCTCCATGCTCGCCCACTGCCGAAGCTACTAATCATGCCATAATGATTTCTCTCCCTCTGGTCAAAGGGGAAATAGATTGTCTCTTTAGTAATGCAGCAGGCTCGGCGCCTTCCACTCCCTGGCTTCACAGACCCGGTAATTGAGGAGAAAAAGGCCGACTTTGGCACTTTGACTGATTTGAGGGCTGCTAGACCCTCTTATCTTTACTCTGATCATTTTAGGCTGACACTCAAAGGAAGACCCATCGCCCTAATTCTAGCTCACCCTCTCCCATCATCAAACAGAGAGGGGAATAGGAGGAAAAAAAGAGAAGAGAAGAGGGGGAAAAAAAACAAACAGGCGAGGTGAGGAAGGCCTTCTCTCATTTAAATGGCCAACTTAATTGCAGGGTTGATGTCACTCATGCATAAATGTCCAGCCCTTTGATTTGAGTGAAGAGGGCAAATAAGGATAATGTTGTATTATTAAGAAGGCTCCATCGACAGTGCAGGCTCGCTCTCCTGTCGATTTCATTCATTATTTCTCCCATTTATTTTCAGATTTGTGTTATTTTTAATGACTTGTAAAATATTTAAAGTTAAAAGAGAAATATGTAATATATTTACTGTGCTAAATCATAAAATGACCATGATATTTCATCAGATATTAAGGAAACAGTGAGTTGAAATACTGGCTTCTCCGACAACAATGCGACAGACAAAATTGAAATTTCTATTCTGGGCTGGGATAATGTTTAGAGTTAAAATGAAAGCGAAATGTTCGCCGAATGAGTAAGTTTCTCTTTATTAGATTAGATTAGATCAACTTTATTGTCCACCGTGGTGGAAATTCATCTTCGGCCTCTCACAGACATCAAATTACGCTTAACATGAGTCTGAAGAAATCATTTAAGAAGGAGTAGATGTTTATAACAGTTAAATTGAGCATTATGTTAATGGAGTCTGACAGGAAGTAAGGCAGCCAGTCACTGAACTCCAACTCCAGAGTGTGTATTTTCAGAGCAGTGGGAGACCGTTTCCACTCTCACTCTCTCGGCCCATCTCCTCTGAGAGCAGTAAGGCAGTAAATCACTGCAATTATTACTGTTGAAGTATGAAATTTTCATTCCGGGCTGCAATAAATGTTTTTGTTTGCCTGTTTCACAGTTATTAAGAAAGTAAAAGTGATGCAGAATTTTTGCTGAATTAGTAAGCGTCTGCTTATGAGTCATAAGGAGTAGATATTTATAACATTTAAATTGAGCAAGATATTAATGGAGTCAGGAAGTAAGGCAAACAGTCACTGAACTCCAACTCCAGAATATGTATTGATGGAGCTCTACATCAGGAGACAATTGACAGTTATAAACAGCTGGTCATCTTACAGTGTAGGACTCGCCGTTGATTGTCAGTATCAAAGTATAATGTTGCTCTCGTCTTGCGCTCCTGTTCAATGTCCTTCAGCCTGCAGCCAAACCGCCTGAGCTTTAAGTTTGAGGAGGAGGGGAAGGGGGCGGAAATAACTCACTTTAACCATAGATTATATATTAAACAGGGATTAAATTTACACTATCCATATCTCCAAATTGCTATTTGCTCTCCAGTACTCATTTTTTAATGCTAGGGACTTACATATTTCTCCTTTAAGACTGAGCTGATTGCAATTATTTCAACTCTATGTTTCATAAATCACATACATGAGAGTGTGTTTTTGTTCTTCAATAGTACACCTTGTTCTTATTGTACAAAAGAGCCAGCCTGTATTTGTTTAGGCCGTTACACAATACACTGACAGATGGCCACAGTATCTGTAAGAGTCAGGTATTGACAACTCTAAGCTCCTGATTGGTGCCCCGGCACTAATGACTAGCATGCAGTGTCCACAGCCGGCAGCCATGACAGTGAGGTCATCCGTTGCAGGGCGGTGAGTATCGATCACCACCCAGCTCCAGCCCATCAGGCCCCAGCTGCCTCCCAGACTCAATGGGCCCCTGTTACAGGAGCCCTGTAAGAAACGGCTCCCAACACCAGACTACAATCTGCTGACACCAGATCTCTACGCTGAGATAGTAGTACACGGGTCAATAGCATATCGGATTTCCAAAACGCCAGGGTCTTAATGTCAAGCCTCCTGCCTTCCCTACCTACTGCTCCAGTTATTAGGCACTCCAGTGAACTGCATTCAGATCCCTGTTGTGACAAGGCGGAGCAGGTAAAACGAGAAATAGAGACACTTATAGATCTTAATCTTCCCGAACACTTATTTATGCAACTGAGTGGTCTTGGATATACACGCCGGTTAAGTCCCTGGGAGGCCCGACCCAAGCGGCGCGGCCATTTCTGTCGTATTCTGGTTCGCCGCTGTCTTCTCTCGTCAAGCGGAGCTGTTTTTCTCGCCTTAGCTGAAGTAAACCACAGCACATTAACAATATTTGCTCTACCCCTGTACAAGCGCCGAGGGACCAGACCCACAGATCCTATCACTTCTTTATCAGGGAACAAGTGCCTCACTATCCAACCTTATTGGGTTTGGGAGATTAACCCCTTCCACTCTCTCCAGTTCTGCCCATCTCCTCCGAGAGCAGCAAGGCAGATGTCACTGTGATTATTATTGCTCCACATCAAATATCCCAACTACACGTCTCAGAGAATTTATTGGGTATTTCCAAGGCCTTTTTTTTGTTTTTATTTCTTTATTTTCTCAGCTGCTATTGTCAGTTCATTTTGTTGTTTCATATTTCATATTTTTGTTAGCGGTGAGTGTGTGTTGCGTGGGTGTCACAAATAATTTATGTGCTTCCTCTTGCACCCTAACATGTAGCCGTGTCCCTCCATTCATCCCTCTTTACCCTCTCCTCCACCATCCCCCCTTTCTCTCTAATGGGCAGAGTGGCATTGACATTATTTCACTTGAGGATCCCTCACTCTGTCAATCCCTCTTCATTTACTCCATGGCTACAGGACTCATTATGGTATCTCTTCCTCCTCGTACTCTCACTCATTCTCCTCACCTCCTGTCTCCCTCTCTCCGGACACTGTTAGTTTCTTACTTAAGAGAATCGCTCGTCTTCACAAATGGTTTCACGTCAAACCCACTCCTAGCGAGCCCCCACTGATTCCCTTCAGGCTTTGGCACAGGTTTACTGTAACAGATTAGACAAAGACTCGCAGCTCCTGCTAACTATCCATCACTTGCTAACAGTGGACTTAAGGCTGTGTGCTTTATGCAGCTTTTAGCTCCAGCCCGCCACATACTGCATGTTTAGCCCCAAGCTTTCTCTCTCCGCCTCTCCCATCCCCTCACATCAAGATACTGCTGAGGCTGTGTACTGTTGCACGCTGCTCTTTGTTTTACTCTGAATACGCCTTTTCTCTACCAGGACTTTGAACACAATATAATAAGACACAAAACATAAATAATTCTGCGTTGTTGTGTCTTGCGCCGCTCCATTGTAAAAACGAATCAAACACTGGTTGCTGCTGCAGAGCCAACATCATCTGCATCCAAACTGGAATTCATAAATATTATTGAATCATCACTAGTACCATGAAAACTGTATGATGATGACTGCTGATAATGACTGACAGGCTCAAATGATGCTGACATTACGAAATAATCATGTACATTAAAGGGATAGTTCATCCCAAAATCAAAAATACACATTTTTCCTCTTACCTGTAGTGCTATTTATCCATCTAGTTAGCTTTGGTGTGAGTTGCAGAGTTTTGGAGATATCAGCCGTAGAGATGTCTGCCTTCTCTCAAATATAATGGAATTAGATGACACTAGACTGGTGTGCTCAAAGTCCCAAAAAAATAAGTCTGAAAAACTCATCATGACCTGGTTACTCAAGATAATCTACAGACCTTTTTGTGAGCAGTTTCATTTAGGAATGACTTTCTTTCTAGGAGAAACGAAGTAGGTCCAGGAGGGCTGCAAATTTTGTGCATTTTCCTGAACTGATAGTTAAAAAACACTAACAATCAAGTAATCAATGAAACATTAATATTTAATAAGATGCAAACCACACTTTTCTTTTCCCCCCTCATTTTTAGCTACCTTATTCAACAACTGGCTCTGCTGTGTGTGTTAAATAAAACAGAAGTGCTGCCATTTCTATAGAACAAGTCTGACCAAACCAAACTGTGAATAAACCTTTGAGGTCCAGAGAAGTGGTACACTAAACATATATTACCAATTAACACTTTTTAACTGGTTAAATTCTTATCAGTGATTAATCCTTTAATGATTAATCATTACCAACCCCATGACCACCTGATTAGTTTTTAAATACAACACCTGTTCTCATTGTTTCTCTATGCCCTGATGAAGACTGTTGAGAGATTTTTAGAGAATAAGAGATTTTTTTTTATTATCAGAGTGCCTCAGATCTACTTTGTACTTTAATTTTCAGCAAGCTGGATAATCATAGATTGTTTTATTGTCATCTAATATTGGCCCTATCCTGGAAGAGCATCTGATTTTTTACACCACCAACACCTACTTCTTTGACTCAGTGCAGCACTCCCTATTTTTTCTACTTCTTAACATCCCTAGTTCTGGTAGATTTTACTGCAGAAAGCAAGTAGTTCTAGTAGATTCTATCACAGAAAGAAAGTAGATCCTACATGAAACTGCTCACAACGAGGTCTGTGGATTATCTTCAGTAACTACATTATGATTTCTGGCTGTTGAGTTTTTCATACGTATTTTTTGGCCACTTTAGCACCACAAGCTGATTGCCATCTAGTTCCATTATACTGGAGAGAAGGCAGACATCTCTACAGCTGGTATCTCCAGAACTCAGCAGCTAGATAAATAGCACTACAAGTAGGGGAAGAAATTTGATTTGGGGGTGAACTGTCCCTTTAACAATGCACGTCTCAGGAATATTTATTCAGAGAGGGATCTCCAGGTTATTTTTGTGCAGGAGGAGAAATATGGTGCTTTGATTACTGGTCAGCATTGGAGCTCGGGGCCTTGAGGAAATACCAGTCAGCACCTCCCTGCACTAGTGAGATGGAAGATAAGCATATGTTGGAGTGGCTGGCCTGGGTGAATAGTAGTATTTAGGGTGTTGGACGTGGGGTTCTGGAAGGCCCCAGAGCCTCTCCACAATGAGAGCCATACAGCGCCGTCTCTCTCCTGTGGCACCTTGGAGTGATCAGACCCAGGCGGGACGCAGAGGAACGCAGCTGTACAGGCAGCGCCAGCAGGGGGGCTTTGACCGTTTACCGACAGCCATGCTGGATCCAGCAGCAGGCCAGTGGGGGCTTATTTGCATGTGTGTGTGTGTGTGTATGTGTGAGTGTGTGTTTTATATATATAGGTCGGCGAGTCAGTGGTTTTGCTGTGTGTCCATGCATGCTCAAATGTATGCGAGTGTATTTCTACATCATATTATTACTAATGTATAATACATACATCTAAAGTGGCTGTCAGGACTGGTCAGTCATCATAAAACATGAGGCAGCCACTCTGACATCGCCGCCACATTAACGCGTCCTCAGAAGAAGAAGAGGAAGAAAAAAAACACCCACTGTGGACTGTCATGTAGGCAGGGGGGATAGAGACAGAAAGACAGAGAGCGGGTCGGTGCTTAAAGCTAACAGGTAACCTTTCTGTGCACCTAGGACAAAGGCAGGGGGAAAAAGAAAATGTCAAATTAAGAGAGGCCAGGCAGAGAGACGTGGCTGCCATATTTGTGTGAAAGCCCAGTGCTGTTGGCAGCAGAGATGGCTGCTTTCTGATTCATCTGGGGCCGTATGGCAAAGCTTTGTCAGTCTGTGCGAGGTATAAATAATTCAGGGTGAGAGATGGCAATTACAGGGCCCTGCACAACCAAAATGAATATTTTATAAGGACTAAAACTGCCCTGGAATGAATCACACACATGGAGTCACACACACATACACACACGCACACACAAGCATAAGTGAATGTGTGCACACGAGCACCCAAACACACACACAAAGGTAGCACATATGAACCCTTAGCATGGCTGTTGTATTGTTGACAATATAACTATTATATTATATAAAGCCCTGCATTGTGGGTTAATAATTTTTAATATGCTTGCATGTGTGATTTCTCACAGTGTTTGGTTAAGGGTGAAGGAGCCTGTTAGATTTGTTGATTTGTTGTGGGGAAAAAAAAAACATATTTAACACCCAAACAAATACACCTGTTTAAGATTTCACGATTCAGCAGCCCCATATGAAATACATTTTCAGAAAATAAAAATAAAAGCTGTCAATATATAGTCAAGATCTACACAAAAAGCAGCCCCATGAGAGTCAGAGCCTTTACTTTTGACCCTGTAAATATGGTCTTTGTGTGTGAGCAAGAGGGAGGGATGGGGGGTGGGGGGTGGGGGGGGCAAAATGCTAATGGGAAAAGATTAAACCCAAAAGCCGCCTGGAGCATTTACCTCTAAAGGGTTTTGTCTGTCAGGTTTCCTGCAAAACTCTGTCTTTATAATTCTGAGACAAAAAATAACATTGTTCCCTAGTCCTGAGGAGCGCAGTGGCTTGGTTGAATGGCCATTGTGTGGGCCTAGCTAATGATACCTTAGCTTTTGTGAGAGGGAGGCCAGGTAGGTCTGTGACATCAGCGCCACACAAGTGCTTCTCTGTGCGGATGTTTAGGGAAGGATTTCGTCCATGGTGGGAAAAGGGTATAGAGAATAAACAGGTCCTGTTTTTGTACCCGTCTGCCAAAGACAGGAGTATCCTGAGAAAAAATTGCATTTAAAATAACTTTTTTAATTTTAAATCATCACCCTTACTTATCTAATTATGTGAATATAACATATATACATCAATTTCTGGAAGAATTGCTTCAGCAGAGAATGATGTAATTCCAGGAGTGTCTTCTTTTTTTTCCCCCCTCTTTTTTATTTCAGTGGGAGTGTGGGCGTTTTATTTGTCAGTCCAAAGGGAAGATGGCAACCCTCTGAGGGAGGAGAGACCCCAAGCATGAAGACACAGATCGCATGTGTTGGAAAAAGTGACAGCGAGGCAAATGCTAAGAGAAAGCTGCTTCCTTACCGAACCGCACACTGTTAGCGATATAGCTAGCTGTTGTGAAGGCAGCTGACAAACCCGTAGCGTGGCATGTCTCGCCCCGTTTGTGAGTTTTCAAAGAATATGATTTGCAAATAACATGAGTCTCTGGGCATAGACTGGGCATGTAAGTACGGTGAACAAAGCCCCCCTGCTCTGCTGAGGGAAACCCTTACTTGTCAGCTCAGTTCTTTGTCAGGAACCTGACAGATAAATAGACAGTGTTTTGCCGCTCACTCCTCCTGCCTTATGTACACAGAGGCGTGTGTCTGCTTCCACATACAGGTTGACTTGCTTTAGGGGAGGAATTTGTTAAAAGATACCCCACCGCTTCTCAGGGCAACGACTGGAAATATCGTGGGCCACTTCAGACGGCCTCAAACAACAAACAATGGGGGTTGATGTGTAACCAGATAAAACACAGATCGAATAGCTGGGCCTGAGCACCACTACAGGGCTTATTTTTCATGCAAATTACTACTAATGAGCTTCCTGAAATCTGACTAATTATATCAAAGTGATTTCTTTAATTAGTTTGTAATAATTCCTCACATAAACATCATAGTAAACAGATTAAGCTATATAAAAATATCAATTTGTCACACTTTATAGGAGATGCTGTGCAGTTGACGCTAATCTTGCTTCGCCAAAATGCCAGAGCAAACATTTATTAAAGAATTAAATATGTGCTTACAGAATGTTTGGTAACATTAAGGAAGCATATCTTTTGCATATTTGTCATGGTTTCTCCACAATGATCTCTCCAACATATACGAGAGAATAAGAAAACATAATGAACTCAGTGTAATGGCTTTTGTGACTTATGTAACTGTGAGAGAGAGTTAAGTTAATAACTCAGTATTAAAATACAACAGATGAGTCTTTTCTTAATAGTCATAAAATATTGTGTGAATGTCCAAGTAAAACAGATGTAACATTAAGGAAGCATATTTTTTGCATCTGACAAGCTCTTCTGGCTCTTCTGCTTTTATCCCCCTTATTTTGTGCAGTAAAATCTTTACCGTAATGACTGTTATGACTGTTATTTTGTGCTATTTATTTCTATTATCTATACATTTTATCTAACTTATCTCCCCCTGATATTGCGAGTGATAAATGGCTGTACAAGGCACGTGATACGAAGTCTGTAATATGGGAGCATTTTGTGATTATATGTAATTTAAATGTTGTTAAATGTCAACTTAATATCCAATAGTGATTTGTCATTCAGGGCTGTCACCATAAGGCTTAAATTTAGATTTTTGTCAAGTTGAAGACAAATTTCCACTTTTGATTACAAAGGTGGACAACTTCATTTAAGACAGCTTGAGTTACATGCACTTTCTGTCAGAAAGCTGTCTTTCCTTTTACATTAATGGTCCCAAAACAAAGCATATGTATTTCATGTCGACAATCATCTCAGTAAATCAACAATATGACTGTTAAGCAGATTACAGAGTAGCGTTTTAATTCTTTTCAAACTTTAATTTAGACTTAGAATGAAAATCTTTACAATATATAATACGTTTTAATTTCATCTAATTTTACACAACATCAAAATTAATTTATCCAGATTAATTTTTGGCCCTTCACAGGAGAGAAATTGGGCACCTCTGCTCTCACATATAAGAGAGAATAAGAATGACTTACACTTATGTAACTGGTGAGAGAGAGTTAAATGAATAATTCAGTGTTTAAATATAAAATTGAATATATAGCCTAATTCTTTTCTTTAAAGTCATAAAATATTGCGTGAATATCTAACTAAAACAGAGGTAATGTTATTGTAATCCGACATCAGAGATTACACCACTGAGTGACTGGCAATCCTGCACGTCAAATCCAAATACCTATTTGAAAAATAACAGACGACTCCAGGAAAGATAAGAAATTGCATTTATCTACCACTTTGCACCTCTTGTTAATCCAACAACATTCCTCAAAGCCCTGAAGAGTAAAAATATCTAATATACTACCAGTCACAAGAGAACTCATACGACTACCGATCTTTCTGATACCCTCAATCTGCACTGAGATGGATTAAACATTCAATTTGTTACTCGCCAGACCACCACCCAGGTTCACCACTTACCATACAAATGGAAAACACGCTAGTAATCTATTAGCCTGCCTGGCCTGACACTGTATTATGTTGTATTTGTATTATATTTACTTCAGGGAAATTACGATTCAAGTCATATTTATCTTCATGTGGAAATGTGTGTCTAAATGGAAATCACCTATAGTGCGAGTGTGGATGCAGAGCAATACTAATGTGATCCATGAACCGTGCGATTTAGTCACCCTCTATGGATGCACTATGGGCTGATTCTACATATCAAACATGCTCTCCCCCTGTTAAAGCCCATACCCAGAGCCCCTGATGCTGTTTGATAATTATTACGCTTACATTACAACACAAGACCTTGCCTGTGGAGCTGGAAGAGCAGCCCCCTTCCCCATATAAACACACACACATACACGCGTGCACATACATGCACGCACACCCCTTTGTCATATACAGTAGTAAACAGCTTCCCAGTAAGCTGTTTGCACTTCACTGCCCGCTCTAGGAAATAAAAACAAAGAGCAAATTGGGGGTTTTGCGTCTCAGTGAATAAATAAGGTTGTTTTACTCACAGAATCCATTACCTTTTAAAACATGTGCCTAATGCGCTGAGCCTTTTCATTTTACAAACAAAGCCTAAATTAGGAATTAAATACATTCGTATTTAGATAACGGCATTAGCTTTATGACATCAATGTGAAAAAGTTGGACGCCATCCATATCATTCCCATGCTTCCATTGTTACGTTAAATTGCAATATTAATCCTGGCTCAAACCAAGGTACTGTAGCTTTTATGCAGTACACTTGAATTATGCTATTGAAGTAATTGATAGTGATTCAGTCATTGAAGGTACTAATCCCATGATTCAGTTCATCTCTCTCAGTGCCATTTACCTCCAGATGTTTAGAGTTTGGGGTAATCAATAAAGAGGGAATAAAGATTGGCATTCACAATACTCCCCTTGACAAGCTCCAGCCGAATGTTTGTCAAGCAAATTAAACACACTTAGACTTTTCACCTGCTCCTACAACGACACCACATATGGCCGTGAAGTTAAAAATAAGAAACTCTGCATACATTACCATGCATAATGCACAACTCCCTCCATTTAATATGCAAATTTTGTAAAATATTACTGAATACCTTCTGTTCGGAATGAATAAATTTGAATTGCAATTAGAATAATCTTGTATAATTAATGAAAACTGTCAATTTTGGTTCCGAAGTAATTTGATTAGCATGTTGATAGGACACTTATCAAGTTCAGTAAACTGTTAGATTAAGAAGATGAAAAAAAAGATTCTAAGGATATTTTTCTCAACGGCTCTGACATTTTCCCTTGGCATTGTAAACAAAGACAGTAGCTGGCAAACTTCCTGAATCGAGGGGCGAGAAGAGGGAGGGTGGAGAAACAGAAAAAGAGAAATAGAGACGAGGACAGAGATAGAGAGCCTCTTGAGATAATCTGTGAATCTCAGTCCGCAGATGAAAAGGAGTCTATCGTCAAGGCTCCTGAGTGAGCTACTCATCTCTGCCCTCTGCTCTCCAGCTAAGCCCAAGTTTATGGGATTTATCTCGTGAACCATTTGTAGTTTTCACATCACATGATGAGTTAAAAACAGCACACAGCTCTTCTAAATGTTTCGAGGCTATAAATGTAGAGTTCTCAGCTAAAACCCACAGACAACTGATCCCCGTCTGCAATTCATCTGAGAGTAGCTATCTATTAGCGATCAACAAATTGATGTACGCCATTGTTGTATTGTATAAAACAGAACCATCTGTACTGTCTACAGATGAACAGAGCTAGTGACCTCCTTTTCCCCTCTCTTTCTCTGCTCATTAGCTATCCTGAACCTCTTTCTCTCCTGCTTTCAGTTTTCAAACCCCCAAATGAGACCTAAATCGCTTGCAATACAGGTTAGCTCGAGGAAGGGGGGGGCAAACATCTGTCGTGCTAGGTACCCACACGCAGCTCGGGGTATCTCCTGCGAGGAACTTTGGGGATGTTTAATTCATAAACGCTGTCATCCATGTAAACCTCCTGATTTCATAATGACTAACTCTTGGTGGTTTAATTAATTTAATAATGCCTTTCAGAAGCCATAAATGAAAGGGTCTCTGAAGTGGTGCATTAATTAGCCGGCGCCGATGCTAGCCCTGTCAGACTGGTGGCTGTCAAAAGCGGGGCAAAGCGGAGGATGGGCACAGCTGACGTCCTGAGGTCAGAGGTCGTGCCAATCACGCTCCTCGCCACACTTAATGAGTCATAATTTGTGTCGAGTATACACATGTATCAGGGTCAACCTGTGGTCATGTCCATAATTCTCTCCCCTCGCTACACTACATGAAAATAACTGGCCGGGCGACAAGGTAGTAACATTCTCCGTAATAAGCTGTGGCACGGCCACATTATGTTGCTACTTGTATTTACACGGCAACAACCTCCTCTCCATCGCAACTTTGCCTTCACCTTTTTATCATGTTGATGGGTAACACTTTATAATAACCACGGTACATAAATGGTGAGAAGACGAGTGACTTAAACTTTAGTTAATAGTTATTTCACTGTTAACAAGCAATATTAAGTATTTGTTAATGATGAACAGATGGTTTTTAAACACTCAAGAAATCACTGCATGAAGAGATGGACCACATATTTGTAAAGCTCTGTTGATAGGTAATTGTTTTTTAAACCATTTATAAACACTATTTGGATGATGGCTGATGATTACAATAACTTATGTACTTACTTATGTAACTAATGTGTGTTACTTTATGTATGTAAACTTGTAATTATTTTAACCCAAAGCATGTTTTCCTAAACGTATCCAAGTGGTTTTTGTGCCTTTTTTTAATGGTTAATAAATAATGTGTAATACAGCAATAAACACTATTTGGATTATTATAAAGTTGCAACTGATTTTTGTAAAACTTTATAATGGTTTGTTAAAGTAAAATAACTGAACTTTAATTAACTTTAATTAACTATTAATATACCATTTATTAATGACGTTATTATAAAGTGTTAGCAGTTGATGTTGTTACTGTCAGGCTTTTCACGCATAATGGATTACATGTAACAGGATTATGTCATTAGGATCCAAAAAAAGGTTACTGCATTCTATTACAGTTACGGAGCTAAAAAGATGTAATCAGATTACAGATACATGGGAGGGTACAGTGACAGTTCTGCCTTCCAGCTGTGAAAACACTGTCATCATCCAGCGGCTCAACATCTCATTTAAATGTCAGTTTACTTGAAGTGTGAATTAACAAAGAAGCTTAAATTTAATACTGATGTTAATCTAAATGTTCATTCACACCTAACAAGGGAAGGAATAGCTGACAAACAATTAAACAACAACAAACGTTATATTAGACTTAACAATTTCTCCATATGTGGTATTGAGGTAATACAAAAGTAGCTGAAAGTAATCAAATTACATTTCTTCAAGACTGTAATACTTAGGTTACTGACTAAATTTTTAACAGGTGATAAATAATGGTATCAGAATACATTTTTAAAGTAATCCTCGCAACCCTGGTAAGTTACTGTTTACATCTTTTACTTTAATGACAATGTTACGGCTTGCTTGTTCACATCGTTATAACATAGAATAAATCAAACTTCATTAAAAGTCTCAGCAACTCAACGCATGAGCACACAAAATCATCACAGAGCCAGCCAGATTATATTCCAAACTAACTCTGTGCATCTCATAAAGAGGTTGTTTTCCTTTTTCATATTTCATAAATATGAACCAGGGAGGTTTGTGTCTGTGCCTGTCCATTTATTACCATAAAAATCAGCTGACTGAAGTATCTCACTATCTGTGGAGGCAATTAACTGTTTTGAGAGAATGCGTAATACGGGACTTTGTAATGGTATCATTTGGAGTCAAGGCACAGATGCGCCGTGCGGAGCCATACTGTAATTAGAGAGAAACGCTGTACAGGTTTTCCACTAATTAGCAAATTATGCTGAAAATAGCATCAAGCTAATTAACAGTTATTATGGCATTTTTGAAAGTATGACTTTAATTAGCAAAGTCCTGACGCAGGCAATTTCAAACTCGTCTCCGAGAAGATGAGGAAGAAAAGAAAAAAAAAAAAACATGGGGCATGATCAAGAAGATACCCAGATTATTATGATGCCGTCAAAAACTAAAGGAAGGGGAGAAAAAAACAGAAGAGACTGAGTGAGGGAGGGAAGGGAGGAGGAGGAGGCAGAGGAGGAGGAGGAGGAGGAGGAGGAGGAGGAGGAGGAGGACCGGGGGGGTAAAGCTTTTGTGTGTTGTGTCTGAATCTCCATCCAAATGAGGGGACATGTGTGCTGTGCCACGTTGCCAAGAGGAGCCCTGAGCCGTGTGCCCAGTGTCAGGTGGCAGCGGCTCACCCCTCAGCTACCAGGCGAAGACGAGAGTGAGCTCAGCTGGTGCCCACAGCCACTCACTTATTCTACTCCGCTGCACATTAAAGGAGCCCTCGAGTGGAGCCAAGCAACGCCAGCCAGCCAACCTGACAACAACACTCCACCTCCTCCTCATTTCCAACAGTTCCTCTTAGCACTTCCAGGGACCCCACCTTGGACCTGATGACGGCCGGTGACGGCAGATAAACCTGACGAGCTCTGCGTCCTTTTAGTTTAAGGAAGTAAATATCTTGGAATAATTTCTGCTTGGAGAAAAGTCATCCGTTAACGTCACAATTGTTGCTACAATGGCTGAAAATGTGGTTTTAAAGGCACCTGTGCAAGAGCTTTTGAAGAGGAGGAAGTGTCACCAGTAGAGTAAGGAAAAGAGTAAAAGAGGAGTGGAAGAGATGGAGGAAGAGAGGAGAGGAAGGAGAGGGGTGGACTGAAGGGTCTTTGAAGGCCCAGTGTGTGAGAGAGAACAGAAGTGTGCCTAGCCCCAGGCAGCCTACGGCTCAGGCCCATTAGCTAGACTGACCTTGCCCGCGCCTTTGTCTTTGTGCTCTCCTCCCGCTGCTTCCCCTTCTCAAGCATTCCCTTTTTGTTGTCTCCGAGCGAGATTGGGAAGGGGGCCATATCTTTCAGCTTTCTAAACCTCCCAACCCCCCATCTACCACTCACACACCCCCTCAACGCCTTGCCTGGAGCTTGTGCCCCAGAGGGCTCAGTACAGTGACACCCCTAGCCGGTGGCCACCTCTGGCCCCCGACGAGAACTTGGCTGGAGTGGTCAGTGCCCCCAACAGACCCCCAAGAGAAAATGCTACATATCAGGGGGCCCGAATCGTGGCGCTGCAGGCCTCGCGTACGTGCACCCACTCTGGGCAGCCTGCCTCTTTATTGCCTGCCTCTCATTTGAGAGGATGGAGCTTGGCTGCCAAGTTTTGACACCGCCACATATGGCCTCCTCCATCAATCGGACTAATCAAGCATCAAGGGGAGGCAGGACCAGCTTAATTGCCAGCCAGATATAGCTGCTCTCACTTGACGTGCAACCTGAAATAGAAGCAGGTCTGAGGAGACATGACAGAAGATAAATGAACACAGCCATTGTTCTAGTAATTATATCAAAATACACTTCTTTACTCTTATTCTTAATCCACACAAACAGCAGCTAATGCAATAGATCCTGTTATTTCAACATGAGGAATCAACACTATTGCAAATATTGCCTTAATATCGCATCATCCACTCATTAAAATGTGGATTATGTTCACATTTGTAATGTTTGGTACCTCAGGTTACAGAAGTGTACAGTAAGTTGTTAGGGAGTTTTTTTTTCCCATGCAGGCTGCAGTTGCTCTGCTCCTCCAGAGTCCTTGAGGCGTTCTGCCTGCCTCTCTCAACTTCCTGTTTCCCTACACCCCCCACTGGGGTAGCAGCCACGGAATAACTTAGCACATGGAATGAGGAGGGGAGATCAACAGCAGCGATCCATTCATCTTGAGTTTCTCCTGTCACTCTCTCTTTCCGTTTGTAAACACTGAGGGTCTGTGGTCAGAATGGCCTTTTGTCCACTGTGTTTTTCCTGCGTCCCTCTCTTATTCACTTCAAAGGTAACAAGTGACAGATGTCTGTCTTCTCCGCGCTCTTAAACACCGAGGCTCCGCGATAGCATCTGGGCTGAATGTCAAACTGTGAATCTTCCCAAAGAATGCACTGTGGTTATGCCAAGCTCATTGTTATTAATGTCAGGGACACTGCCTACAGAAGTATTTAAGATACTCCCTGTAGTTCACGGCAGGGTGCACAGGGTGGGAGGAGGGGGAGAGGAAGGGGGAGTGGGGGGGCACGTATGTAAAAAAGATGGACAACAATTATTAGAAAAAATATTAAACTAGATAACAAAGGACAGAGTGAATGGATGAATAGCTCAATTAGGTCTGTATCAAGATTTCCTGGTGGGTGTGCAACTTCTCAAAGAATCTGACTCTGCATGAATCAGTTTAGTCACAGGAGTAGGGCTGCAACTAAGAATTATTTTTATTATCAATTAATCATTATCTCGAGTAATCAGTTTGTTCTTTGGGCCTTAGAATGTCAGAAATTGTGAAAAATGTTGATCAGTACTTCCAAAGCCCAAGGTGACGTCTCGGCTTGTTTTGTCCAGACCTCAAAGATATTCACTTTACTGGTATAAAGGACTAAAGGGATGCATAGTAATGATTTTTTTTTTCATCCAATATGATAACTGATAATTACCTGCTTCTTATGGTCCATACCAATAATTTCACATTTTTTATTTAAAAAGATATTCATATAACCTGTAGTTTATGCATACCTGAGGGTAAGAAGGCTGAGATGTAGTGAGCAAAGATGGATGATTTAATATTTCATAGCACTGACTGAACCAAATCTAACTGACATCACTATTACAACAAAAACAAAGATCAGTTCTGACTCGACAAATGTGGAGTTAGTTTTTCTAGTAGTTCATCAAAAACTTAGAATTCAAATTAAATGCTTTGACATAATCTGTCAAATACAGATATTATTATAGCCACGATTTATCAGGTAATATAAACTGATACAAATATGGATGGATTTAGCTGTGATTGGCCAATATAAGCCGATAATTTATCTGCCCCAATATTTATCATGCACCTCTCAAAGACACCAGAAAAAGCTGAAATTTGAGAATTTAGACATTTATTCTTTAAGAAAATGAATCAGAACAATTACTTGATTATCAAAATAGTTGGCGACTAATTTAATAGCTTAAAACCTCCCTCCAGCCCAAGACATAATGACAAAAATATAATACGACCCAGCCTGCAAAATAATTTTTTCACATAATTATGTCTTCTAATGTTTTCATCAATTTAACATCAATTTAAACTACCCTTCAACTACCCAAAAAAAAAAAACCAACAACAACCCAAAAACGCAGTTCTATTAAATTATGTCTTGTATGTACGTATTTCTGACAGACTGAATGTTGCAATTCACTGATATTCACTGTCCAGGAAAGAATAACCTCTTAAACAATACTTCTCTATCAGCAAACACAGAGGCAGAGCAGATTAACAAGTGACAAAGGTGACATTTATGATCGGTTATGCGACAAAGCTAGCGTTTTCACCACATACCGTGGCATTTGATAAAAGCACAAACAAAACCGACAATGCTCAGCTGGCCACTTTCATCAGGGGTATTTAAGAGTAAATTAATGTATGTCAAAATGTATAAAAACTACTGTTTGCATGTTTTTGTTAAGTATGATGGAAACATTTGAGTAATGGAAACAAGAAAGCACATTTTTCAGATAAACTTTGCTTTCTTGCACTACTTGAACGTTGAAGTGGCCCCCTTATGAGATGACAGTACCATCAGTGGCCCTGAGCCAATTTGAGTTTGAGACCCCGGGATTAAAGAGTTCCTCGGAGTTGCAGGAACTAAAAAAAAGTGGCAAAGGTGGTGGTGTTTTGAGCTTGTAATCACAGCACGGTGCTGTGTTTATTTAACTTTCTCATCTCCGTCGCTGCCTGCTCTTGGTATTTACATGTTTAATTGAGAAGTGTGCTGCCGGTTTCTTCTGCCCATCTGCCGAGTCCCTTCCTCTTATCAGACTCATTCCTCAAACTGACAGCTCTCCCTTTCTGCATATCTCTCTTTCACTCCCGTGCCACCACACTACTGACTCCTCTCTCTGCCGTTCCCTGTCCCTCTTCAATCTGTCACGGCCGGATATGAGTAATGACAATGCATTTTCCCGCAAATCAAACCAATAAGTAGAAACATGCACATGAAAATTCTGCACCGAGGCGATCGCGTCATGGAACTCTCTGTAGTGTGGTCCAGGTTTTTTTTTTTTTTTTACCCCCCGT
>JAJHUR010092616.1:0-18333 GCA_027495735.1 Lutjanus campechanus
TTTTTTTTTTTTTTTTAAGAGAAACCTGGAGAGTAAGTTCATACATACCGAATGTTGAAATTTCTCTTTTGTATGTGCATCATTTCTAGGAACAAATTGGGCAAGTTATACGAGTAATATCAACAGAATCAGTTGTGTGTAGTGCAGTAGTGATGGCAGCTGGAGCCCAAAATGCATTACATTTTCATTATGACCAGAGCAATGCGGCACATAGTAAGGTGCACTCTTGGTGCACCCCATTTATTCTGAATGAAGAGGTGGCTGCTGCAGTTCAATGACCTCTTATCTGATGGTGTGCCGCTGTCATTGAAGCCATCAGAGTGAAAGGATTAAGCCTGGCTTATATCGATATAAGTCCTGAATGGAGCTAAACACACACACACACACATACACACATACACGTACAGTGCACACAAACACACACACAAACACACACATATGCAATATAGCATGTCCTTCTGAAAAACATTAGAAAGGCATATTAGGTCAGAGCTTCTGGGTAGGAAGATATGTTTTCATCTTGCAAGCAGATGAGGAAAAAAGGAAAGTCAATAGAATTCTCTCAGCTAGATATTAAACAAATCAGCCTCGGCCGCCGGTCCATCCCTGGATGTCAATAGTACAATGACATCACATTAAATGTGCACCACAGAGCATTTACATCATATGTTGGGAAAGAATTGAACCGGCGCCTGCTTTGCTGCACTGATGGAGAGGTTAGAGGACGCCTAGTATGCATTGATCACTATTTGCAAGGATGCAAATAACTTATCCTTCTACAAGTGTGGACACTACATACACACACTGTACAGTACACTCTTAGAAATTACAGTTCTAAAATGGTTTTTCCTAAAGGGCGGGGTTATACCTAGAGCTGTTTGCTTCTGAAGAACCCTTTTTTTAAAGAAAGGGTTCATCAAGGGTTCTATGTAAGACTAAGGGTTCCATTAACAACCTTTTTCATCCAAAGAGGTGTTTTTGGAAGAAAGAGATCCTCACCCCCAAATATTCAAATGTTTGTCCATGTTTTAAATGGTATTTTCAAAGTAGATGTATCTGGAATCCCTGTGATCAATTCATTGTACTTAAGTTCCATAAAATATATAAATAATATGGTTCTTTTGTAGAACCCACAGAAAGCGTTATGGTGAAACCCTCATAAAAAAGAGTAGGGTTTAGATATAGCTTAGTGGGATCTAGATGACACCCTCAGAATATACTGACACAAAGGCCCTCAGTAGAGAAAGGCTCATTGGGTTCAGGATGAATCCCTTGGAATATAAAAAGGCTTTTGGTAGAACCCCCTGGGTGGGTTCTTGTTGGCACCCTTGGTAGGTTCTGTATAGAACCACCAGAGAGGGTTCTGGGTGGAGCTATTGGACCATAGAAGGGTTCTTTGTAGAAGCTCTCATTGGTGGTTTTGGGGTGAAACCTTTCCCAGATGGTTCTAGGTATAACCTTCAATGTTGGGCTCTATGTAGAACCTCCTGAAAGGGTTCCAGGTGGAACCTTTATAGAGGTTCTACCAGGAATAAAAAAAAAGGTTCTATGAAGAATCATGTGGTTTAAGTTAGCACCTTTATTTCTAGGAGTGTAGATTCACTGTGTGTTAAAGCAGACACATCTTCACGCTTTGTTTAAGAGAGAAAGTGACTGTTCTGTCAATATATATGTTGCAATTTTATTGGCTTTTCTACTACTTGACCTAAATGCCCTCCTTTTTGCTCTATTTTCAGTAAACATGAAAATGTGCTGACAACACACTCTGCTATTTTCTTATATCAGGCTTCCTACAGGGAACCTTGTGGGGATTTGTTGCCGCAATCAAGACTCGGTCCATCTGACAATTAGATCTGATGACCTTCAGACTGCGTGCTTCTCAAGCACAATGTAGCCCACATGCATCACTCCAGCAGCATATCAAACATTTATGTGCCCTGAAATCCTGAAACCCTTTGAAAGCTGTTACTCAAATGATGAGATGGGCGGATTTTAATATTCAGTTCAAAACCTGCTTTAATGTTTCACCATTGTCACCTCAAGGCCTAATAACACAAACAGTCCGATGATTAAAACCACATACTGTAATGCTGTGTGAAGTAACAGCCAGGGAGCTTGTGCCTCCTTGTTGATCTTTCCTGTTTCAGCATGCGTGGTCATAGTTGCGTGAAGACCTGCCTTTGAACCTACCTGCTTTAATGTTCGCTAATGCAGGATTTCATCAGATAGGACCAAATTACTTCTCTAACATGCATAATGTATTGTTATGTCTTTACACATCTAGCTCAAGATCAAGAAAATGTACTTATGTAAAAGAAAAAGGGTCAGCCCTTCCTGCTGATTTCCCACCGGCTGTGACCTATTGTGTTCCCATCCGTAATACAGTGATGTTTGTGATTGTAAAGTGATTTAAAATATTACAATTGGATGTAATCATGCAGTATTTTGATGCAGCTGTTGTGTATTGTTAGTGCATTGAGATTTACATGCGTGACTGCTGTACTTCTGCACTGCAGTTAAACATGAACAGACAATTTTCAAGGTTTGTGTTGTTGTCCAAAATAACTGTATAGATGTTATGGACAGGGTAACCCTCTTTACATTTTTGTAAAATTAGCCTAAAACACCTATCCCAGGGTTACCCAAAGTAAATTGAAAAGCTGTTCTCAAACCATTTGGAGTACATGCATGAACACACTGTACCTCAGTGTGAAGGTTTTTATTTCTTCCTGAATATTTTTTTTGCTCAAAATATGCCTGCAGATGAGCTATAAGTCTGACTTATTGGCTGTAAACACAATGGGACCACAGCATTTAGCCTTATCTTGACCCAAGATCAAGTTGATAACAATACAACGGAAAATTAATATTTACACACATTTTCCCAGTGGTACGTCGTAGCATTTCAATTTAAAAAAGCCATCTGGAGACTCAGAGCAACTGAAGCTTACATTATAGTATACTTAATACTAGGGGTGGGACTTTAACGCGTTAATTATGATTAATTAATTACAAGAAAAATAACGCGTCAAAAAAATTAACGCATTTAATCGCGGGACGGAACGGAACGTTTGTCAGTGCTTGACTTCCTGGTCGACCGATCACACTGATGCACAAGACAGGCCAAAACACACCGCCGGCGGACGCCGCGCGTCAAAACAGCCGCCCCCATTATTTTCTATGAAGAAGCCTGGCACAGGCGGCGGCAGGCGCGCACTGGCGCGCGGCCCCGCGGGGCTTTACGCCACGAGAAACGCGGGTTTACCACGAGAAACAACAGTTCACTGCTTCAATATAATGTTGGCTCAACTACAGTCGTTATTTACTTGTGTGTTTCTTGCTTTTCACTGTAGTTTCAACTGTTTCACCTGTTCCTCCTGAGCTCCAGTTCCTCTCTCTGCCTGCAGTCTGTCTCCCTGCAGCTCATCTCTGCCTCTGTGTAGAACGATGGAGAGACTAGAGCCTCTTTACAGACACTTGTGCTGTTTGTCTTGACTTGGTTTGACTCTGCTAGTCAGGCCTGCATGGCAGGGATTCACATCTCAGTGCTGTCGAGGTGTGTGTCTGTTAACTGTTTTTAGTCAAGTGGCTGACGCTGGACGTTTCACTTCACTTTCACAACAATATTTTGTTGTTTAAATATATGTATGTGTCTATCATTTGATTAAGTCATATACCAAAATCCATTTATATTGAAAAATGTTGCTTCTTGTGGTAAATATGGTTATGCGATTAAAATGCGATTAATTGAGATTAATTAATCACAAAGCCTCTAATTAATTAGATTAATTTTTTTAATCGAGTCCCACCTCTACTTAATACATATGAAGGCATCAAAACAAGTGCTATGGTGGAAATGCAGTTCATATAAAAAGCAACTCAGCAAACCATCTAAATTTACACCATTTCTGTTCTAGGTTCATATCACATATAAAAACTGCATATTGTCATTACTGAGATTTCATTGGTTATACAAAGTGCCATCTGCACACTCTGTTCAAATTGGCTTTGTCTTTACATGGGAGAAGAGAAAGAGGCACTTCCTCTAATCTCAGACTCTCATTGGCCGTTGTGGGCTGTGGACAACTCAACTCAATTCAACTCAACTCAAACTTTATTTATAGAGCACATTTAAAACAACCGGCGTTGACCAAAGTGCTGTACAGATTAAAAGCAGCACGGATGATAAAAGTGACGCATACAATGCAGCAATTACAATAAATAAAATAAATACTAAAATACATAAACACAGTGCTATAAAATAGAATATAATAAATTAAAATTAAATTAAAATTTGCCAGAAGTCCACTTAAACTCCATTAAAAGCCAGGGAGAAGCGGTGTGTCTTTAGGATTTAAAGACCTCAATCGATCCTGCAGAGCGGATGTGCCAGGGCAGGTTGTTCCAGAGCCTAGGGGCCGCCGCCACAATGGCTCGGTCACCTTTGGTTTTTAGCCTCATTTTTGGGGTAACCAGTAGTAGCTGATTAGAAGATCTCAATGCTTTGGCAGGGGTGTAGATACAGAGGAGCTCAGTCAAGTACTGGGGGGCTAGGCCATTGAGAGCTTTAAAAACAAACAATAAAATTTTAAAATCTATTCTAAAAGCAACTGGGAGCCAGTGCAGCGAAGCTAGGACAGGGGATATGTGGTCACGCTTGCGTTTGCCAGTGAGGAGATGGGCAGCTGCATAGGACATGACATGGGAGCTCCTATTGGCTGAAAAGACATGTCAATCAAAAGGCCAGACTGCAGCGGCCATCTTGAAACCAAAATGCGAACTTCATACAGAGATGGCTTCAAATCAAGAATTACAATTTCTGCTGGCTCATTTGTGCAATTCGTGGGTATTTATTGATGAAATTGTGCCTTTTGGACCAAAGATGCTACTGAATGGATTTACTGTATTTTTGCCAATGAAATAGGCAAGAATGTCAGAATATTATCAATCCATTCCTTAGTGGGAGTCTTCAGTGGTGAGTTATCTCAGTTTTGTAATTGTTTGTTTGCTGGTTTGTGTACCTGCTATTGTGCTGTTGTGATGCTGTGTGTGAACAAGACGGTTTTATTGAAATATTATTTTTCAGTGGGTTACTGTTAGTCATCAAATTTGAGTTTGTGTTTGTTTGTGGCGTTGAATGTACCTGCTGTTGTGACTTTCACATCACAAAATGGTTGGCATCAGTCAAAACACAAACCTGGCATGTCAGATGTTTTGTCACACAAAACTATCTGGGAAGTCGTCCTTGGAAACTGTTTGGAAAAGAGCATGAAAAAACACTTGACAAGTGATTGGATTAACCGTCTGTCTATCAAGCTTCAACAGCTTCAACCAGTGAAATCAAACTCAAAGCTGGTTGGGAGAAGAGTGAAAACAACAAACACAGGACGTTGATTGGCTACACCAGTTTTGGTGTAGACACAAACACAGTTTTGGTGTGATTACATGAATCCAAATGCCTTGTAAAGTAATCAAAACACGAGAATCTCAGCTGATGAGTTTACATCATGAGTTTACATGTTTCCATAGTAGTTGTGTATTTTGAAAACCTACCCTATGTTACAAGGCCCAAGGGTGTATTTTTGGTCCAGATTTGAGTTAATCAGGTAATACTATCGACCTTCAAGCTCGCTATCTCAGGTTTGATTTAAAATTAAATTTTATAAACACTTAATTAAAGCATACAGTTTGTGCACAATGTCCTGTGGCACAAATTAATGTTTAGGTGCTTACATTGAAACCTAAGGCTAAATTAATTTAACACATTTTTTGTAATAGTTCAAAAATATTGAACACTTTTTTTCCTCTCTTTTAAACAGAGACTGCTTAGCTCTGGGCTGTAAGAGGCACCATGTTTGTTCTCACAGATGAGTCCCACAGAGAGAGTTATTGGGCACCGGGCTTTATGGCAAAAAGGAAGGTAATTTTTCAAAAGAACTTCCATGGTGTGAGGAAGCCTGAAGTCCACCCGTATGTCTCTGCTGTGTGCAATCTTACACATTGAACTGCCTCTCATATGACCTTCCTTATGGCAAATGAAACCGCAGTGGTCTTAGTTAACCGTAAATCCTATCATAATGAATTTTTCTCCTTTGCTTTGCTGTGAAATCAGCCTGTTAAATCAATTTAAAAAGCTGACAACAGACATTGGTTCCACTGGGTTTTCACTGTGCTCATGCCAAGTTTGGTGATTCCTGTTTTATTGTAGCACACTGTGGATCATGCTGCCTGTAGATTAGGTGTAAAGTTGTGTTCCTCAAATCAGAATTGCTCATCAGCTTGCCAGTTCAACATCACCCACTTAAATTATCCCAATCTCAAAGAGAGACATATTGACTAAGACAGAACCGTATGGTGTCATAACTAATAACTCAGCGTCTTGATTTACCATCCATAATTCACTCCAGCAAGGCACTTACTGTCTTGGAATAAATTGGAATATTTAAGCAAACAGATATATGCCTTGTGGCATTTAAATAAGTAATACATCTCTGTCCCAAGTGTTCTCAATTCTGGAAAAGAGTGCAATCCAGTATACAAGTTTGATGCACCGCTCACCAGAATGAGTGTTTTATTTTTCATGCTTTTGCCATCCATTAGCTGTGTTTTTGAACCAGGTTGACACACTTTGAAATACAGCTATTCAAAATGTTGGAATCAAATTGAACACTCATTTGCCATGCTGAGATACGGTACGCAACGATGCATATGGATGCACTGCATCATGGGCCCTGCATTTCCTCTCCGCAGAGCGTGTTCATGGTTAGATGCTGAAAGTGTGCAGTTGTGACAACTTCTTGGAAAAGCATATGGTAGCATCATGTACGTCTGAAAAGCCTCAGTGTATCTCTGAGGACGTCATTTATGATCAGCAGTTATATCAACAGAAATTGTAGCCATCAGTTCAATTTCCCCCGTTCTTTTTCCCCCTGCACCCTGAGAAAAGAAGGCGCTAACTGCAACCATAAAGGGATCTTCAGCCTGTCCCCATAGGCTAATCCTTTTTGGTTCTTTGAAAATGTTCCACATGGAACATGGAGTTCTACCTAGAACCCATCATAAAATATTATTATTATATTTTGAACCATATGTGAAATGTTCTACCCAGAACCCCTGCTGGTTCCACCTAGAACACTCTCTGCGGGTTCAATTTAGAAATGTTCCACCTTCTAAGGCTGCTAACAAGGACCCACCCATGAGGTTCTACCAAGAATTTTTTTTATATTCAAAGGGTTCTACCGAGAATCCTTTTATATTGCAAGGGTTTTACTTAGAACCCACCCAGGAGAGTTCTTCAGAGAATCCTTTTATATTCCAGAGGTTTTAGATCCCGCCCGGGGGGTTCTACCGAGAACCCATTCATATTAGATGGGTTTTATTCAGAATTCACCCAGTGGGTTCTACTGTGAAACCTTTTATATTGCATGGGATTTATTAAAGGGGAACTATTATGCTTTTTCCTCTTTTCTGACCTATAAATGTTGTTACAATGTTGGATACTCGTGTTAAACGATGCCAACGTGTCAAATAATGAGTTTCGTGCATTTGGAATTGAGCCCTGCACGCTGTTTTGGATGGCTCTGCACGCTGTGTTTTACCGTCTTTTTTTAAACAGTGAGGTTGCATTGACGTGACTACTTATATGGGAATGCCCCGGCATATGCTCTAAGCCTGCCCTCTCCCCCGCTCTGCTTCGGAAGTTGTATCGCTATGCGCTGCTCTGCTGTCTACAATGATTTCACAGTGTTAGCACTTTTGAGCAATGGCTCCCAGAAAATGTTTGTTCTGGTGTGAGGGAAAGTTAACTTTGTTTAGCTTTCCTAAAGAGGCAAGCGCCAGGCAGAAGTGGATAGGGTTGCTTTTTCCCGGCCAGCGAAAGAAAAATACCTCCGCGTTTGTCTGTCTACGGCATTTCACACGGGACTGTTTGTCAACATGGGCCAGTACGAAGCTGGATTAGCCGAAAACGAAATCCATCCTTTCGCCGCACAGGTAAACAGGTAATGACAATAATAAGCTACGCCTACCATTCAGAGATGTCATGAAGTAACCTCTGTTTTGGAGAAACTTCAGGCTGTCCAGTCTGTACCTCCGGATCAGATTCGGGATCCAACACATACGACTGTATTTCAAAACTTGTCATTTTCAAAAGAGAAATTCTTAGTAAAGTTTGCTGTTTACTCCTGCACTGGCAAAATGAGGAGGTGGGGCTCGGCAGCGCTCAGCAGCTCTTCAGAAGACCTCGGGAATGTTACCAATCACAGCAGAGTGGGCTCGGCAGGAGGCGTACATGGAGGAGGGCTGGGGGGTGGAGTAAATTACACAGACCGTTTTCGCGGGATGCAGGAAACACAAGGAGGAGATGCAGAGAGAGGCACAGCATCCTGAAGATCTACAAAGCTTTGTGTGCGGGTAGTCGCGTGTAGCTGCTCTATAGGAGTCCAAGACTCAATACAACGTCCTGAAAATTAGTATAATAGGTCCTCTTTAAGAACCAACCTAGGGGAGTTTTCTGGAGAACCCTTTTATATTCCATGGGGTTCTACCAAGAACCCATTAATATTCCAAAGGTTTTATGTAGAACCCACCTAGCAGAGTTCCATCAAGAACCCTTTAATATTCCAAGGGTTTTGTCAAGAACCTACTCTGGGGGTTGTAACAAGAGGGAATTTTCATAATCATAGAATTCTCTCTTCCAAAAAGGGTTCTTAATGGAACCGTTAGTCTTACAAAGAACCATTGATGAACCATCTCCCCAAAAAAAGGTTTGTTAAAAGCAGACAGTTGTGGGTAGAACCTCAGCCAGTCAGGAAGAACCTTTTTGAAACCATTATTTCTATGAGTGCGATGTTTGTATAATCATCTGTAATCTTAAACAGAGATAATGTAGATACGACTCCACAACATGTTCCATTCAGCAGACCTCTGCCTGAAAGGTGCTTAAGGCATGGGACTGGGTGGGTGTTAGTGGTGGTGGTAGTGGTGGAGGTGTGTGTGTGTGTGTGTGTGTGTGTGTGTGTGTGTGTGTGTGGGGGGGGGGGGTCTTCCCCCTCCTCCAAGCTCTTAAGTCACTCTCCTGCTCCGACCCATGAGTTACTCACTGAGCTGGCTCCTGCCTCACTTTTTCAAATGCTAATGACGAGCAGCGCTGAAAGCCTCAAATTGGGCCATGCAATTCAGCCTGTGGTGTTTGGTGAGGCCCTGCTCATGTTGGAGACCGTGGTCTTTCCCCCTGCTCTCCCCCCCTCCTCCTGGTCTTTTGTGTGCTGCGGTAATAGGCACAGATGTTCCTCTTGCCTCACACAGGGCCACTTTCCCCTAATCGCCACCTTGTATGCGGACGGCTTTCACCTGCCCCAGCAGCTCTCTCCTCCTCCCAGCTCCCCCCACCTCCCTTTTCTCACTCATTTTCAGTGTTTTTTTTCTTTCCATCGCTCCCCCGACACACTGCGAGAAGGCCTTCCCCGATGCCCCCCAAATTTCAGACGCTACTCAGACGCGCCTGATTGTTTGAATTGTGGTGAGGGAGAAAGGGAAGGCAAGAACGGGATGGATGGAGGGGTGTAAAAAGGAGCCGGGGTGATTTTTTTGTGATTTGGGAATGGGTTTAAAAAAAAAAGAGATGGGCGAGACTCTCCTCACTCCAGCTGGAGAGAATTTGGAACATAATACCCTTGTAGCAGCTCAGCCAAACCTCAATGCTGATGGTGCATTTAGGCTGCCTCCCTCTATTGGGCCAGTGGATTGAGGAGCAAGAGGGGAGAGTGGAGGGGGGGTTCTAGCCACGCTTAAAAATTGGACCGAAGTGCAGTGTGCTTCACGGCCCCTGTGGTGTAGTGTGATTTATCGTCGTGCTTTCAAACTGAGTGTGGAAATGTGTCAAAATTTGGTCTCTGCGGGGACCATGGGGAGAAAAAAAATCTCACCCTCTCGCCGATGTTTTTCCAGCAAAATACATTTGATAAGTATCTTAATCACCTTGAAATGAGACCATGGCAGGTGCTGGTGAAGTGCAATGGCACATTTGCTGTGACTTATGTTAGAATTCAAAGCAGAAAAAAAGGCACCTTTTGTGGTAACGTTTAGCAGCAAAAGAAACACCTTTTGAAGGTTGTATTACATATCATTTTCTTTTCAATTTGTGTCTTTTCTTATTCTCACTCTTTGTGACAGTAAAGGCTGCATACATTTAGATATACTTTCAAATGTGTGAACTTATTTCCACAGCGTAAAGGGATAGTTCTAATTTTTTTGAGGTGAGTTACTCATCCATAGTCAGTGTATGACCTACAGTACAGTAGATGGCAGTCAGCAGGCCCCCAGTTTGGAGAATTGGAAAGGAGCAACAGCTCAGAAGATAAGCAATGGACTGCTGTGGACAGGGTCACCCACATAAAAAAAAGGTCTACCTAAAAAAAAAATCAATATCAGTTTAAGTGTATGTTATATGTAGAATATATTTACCACTTTACTTTGCCATCTGACAGCCTTTTCGAATGAGAAACCACAATTGAAATTGTTGCCTGTCTAAGATTGCCTCAATTTGTAAGTTTGTTTGTTTTTTGTGTGACTTTGGGGTTTTAAACACATAGTTTGGAGTTGTCAAAGTCACATAATAACACAAACAAACTAACAGTCCAATGCTCTGCAAAGTAAAATTACTAATTTTGAGACCAAGAGTTTGGTTGGTTTGGGGAGAATGATAGTTTGCATGTATAAAAGCGGATTCCCATTGGAAAAGGCTGTCTGATGGCAAGATAAAGAGTGAAAATATTCTAAATATAGCAAACACTTAAACTTATATTGAATTTTTACATGTATGTATCCACAGCAGTACATTGCTTAGCTTCCTACATCAGTACTCCGGCTGCTTCTCAAAACTGGAGGCATGTGGACCAGCATCTTCTGTAGGTAATACACTGACTATGGACCACATAGTACCTTATATAACCTCACTTAAAAAAAATCTGAACTATCCCTTTAATAGCACTGCCTATATTTATATTACAATATGTGCACTACAGTGCAAATCAGTTGTTATCCTCAATCTCCAGAAAGAACTGACTTTCCCCCAGTTTGGTAGATGATTGGAGCACTAATGCACAGATAAAGAAGAGCTGCAGCTGAACAGCTGAGGATTAAATCAATGGATTCTCTTTGGTGGCTTTGTACAGTGACTACACTGTATTGCTGTTAGGGGGAAGAAGAGGGTTTTAAGAAATGCCAGTCGGAGGCCAAATAATTGATCATTACTGTGTGTGGCATGATAGAAGGACCGAGGGATTTTAAAACCAATGTAGTTTTTCTGTCCTCCAACACATATTCATTTAATGCAATATTCAGCCTGAGTCAAGTTGAGGATGTGATGATTGCCCAGAGAGGAGAGTGGTAGAAAGAGTGAGAGTCTCATTTTTGTTGTGATGCTGTGCATGGTGCATCTGACACTTTTGTGATGTATCTTGACAGTTTTATGGTTCAGCAGAGACCTCTTTATTGCGTGTCTTCGCTGAGTGCATCATACTGTAATCATAACTTAACCACGACCTTGGCCCAGCTTGGGTGGGAAAAGGAGGCTGTAACATTGCTTATGATGCAACATGAGACGAGATAACAGCTCACGGAGGTCATTGATTTAGTTTTTCACACAGATGCACAGTGTCTTTGCTCTCCTTTCACGTAAATCCCAAAACAAACATGAACTGAAGGAAAACTTTAACTTGCTTGATTACATCAGAGCACAGGGATCTGTGTTTATAACCAGTTTAATTTATCCATGGCAGGAGGATGTTTCCCAGTTTAACCCATAAGGTTCCAGCATCATTACAATCACACTTGTAACAATTTCGTGCCCAGAAATGAGAACTGCAGTCCAAACAGGGAGCTGGAACCATAGATGTATAATAAATAGCAGTCTCTCCAGAAAGTTGGGATGTTGTGACAATTTACACAAATTCAACCAATTCCCACAAATTCTGCATGACCTTGCAATTTTGTCCAATCACTGCAACTTTTCCTTAAACTTGACCAATCATTGTAGCTTCACACAAGTTCTATCAATCATAGCAGTCCCCTGCGTAAACATCATACATTTATGTCTCAATGAACCAACTCAGTGATTTATTATTTACTTTTTTTTTGTTGTTAAAAGTTTGTCATGGAAAAGCAAATGGTTTGACATTGTTGCTGAAATTTGTCGATCCTCTCATTTGACTGAGTTTGAGCTCCAAAAAGATTTTGTTTCTTTGTGGAATAACCCCCAGCATATTTTGTAAGAATTTTTGTAATCTGCAGCCTTTTTGGTAAGGTTATTTAGAGCACTTAAAATGGAGTGTGGTTTTATACTCTTGGAAAAAAGTTTCCTCCAATTTTTAAAAAATTATACTACTTTTTTTTATTGAAACTTTTATATTTTGCAATTCTCACTTGCTCCCACAATTTTATTGCAAAAACGCCCAAAGATGCTATAACACACATCACAACTTTTTAGAAAAGCTGCCGTGAAATCAGGAATTTTAGGCCACAGCAATAAAAAAAAAAGCCTGTTAAATTCTGGAGGATTTGCAATAGGTTGAAATCTTTGTTAATATACAGTCTGCGGTAGAAGTGAGTTGTTTTCTCCCACATCCTCCTCACCAGACTCAAGGAAGCTCCGGCAGGCTACAGGGACAAACAAATAAAGAAATGTAAATTGGCAATAACAACACTGTAAGTTGGTCAGATGTTTATAACTCTGTCAGTGTTGTCTGTCAGTATAAAGCTACGTAAGTTATTCTGAAAATAAAAGACCACCGTTCTGAAAAGTTCTGAAGAGTTCTGAAGAGTTCAGTGACTGCCTGCCAGACTCCATTAACTTATTGCTCAATTGAACCTTTATAAACATCTACTACTTCAAAAAGATTGTTAATGATTTCTCACTACTCATAAACAGACACTTAGTCATTTGGTGAACATTTGGCATTAGTTTGAACTCTAATTAACGTGAAATGGGCAAACAGTTACAGAAGTTATGTGGTGGAATAGAAAGTTTAATGGAGGACACCACAGAGTTGTTGCCAGAAAAGCAAATATTTAAACTTATCATGTTTCCTTAATCTCTGATGACATATTGTGGCTATGATTCAAAATGTTTCAGATTTCTCTTTTAAAAGGCATCTCACACATAATGTGGACTTTACTGGAGTTGATGCAGTCACTGTACAGTATTCAGTAGCTCCCACACAAACACATACACACATGTGCTATGCCCAGCACATTGAGTGCAGTGTGATTATTCAGCCTTTCGTCAGCTGTTTGAGTGCTTCTCTCAAAGGGCAAAGCCCTGCAGTAGCTTGCATGCAGGATAATTAGTGTTGTGATTGTACTCAATAACCACGGGTGCCTGTCTGCAAGCACCCATAGGCCACTTTGGTCAGTTTGACTTGATGCACACCAAAGGAACTCACACTCATTGAGCCAATCAAGCGAATTATTGCAGGTTACAAGGGTTTTGATGATATATTTATGCAGCATATGTATGACAAGACTGCTGATTCTGTAACAGCAACAACAGCCGCACCTTCCATCTGCTGAATAGTCTGATTCATATTCTGTGGAGGCCTGAAACTTCCAAGGTTGTAATACAAAACATCGTCATCTGATCACTTTTCAAACACTCAGTTAATTAGATTTACCTCTTTCATGCAGCGTTTTGAGTTTAATTGCTGCTCATTATTTGGGATTGAATTTCATAAACTGGATTGTGCAAGGATTAACTAAAGATGCAATTTGTAAGCTTTTCAGAAAACATTGCCTCTCATATGCATTTAAGCAATTCTGTCTCTGCCTGTAGCCACTTTGGGTGCCTACTGACCAAACAGCTTCACAGCACACACGAGATGTGTGTCAATATTTGACCATGTTCCTCCAGAAGGAAAAAAAAAACATTTGTTTGGTGGTAGACAAGAGATTTTGAAATGGCTCACAAAATGCTGTTTAAAAGCAGCTCTGTCAGTGTGCAAGATTTACAAAGATTTATTAGCAGATTATGACAGAAATGGAGTGTAATATTGTAAGTATGTTTTCATTAGCATATATAACCACCTGAAAATAAGAATCGTGTCTCTGTTACTGTTAGCTGGCTTCATTCAGTAACATTTTCACACAACTTAAGTTGGTTCAAACTTAGGTGAAACTAAATTCCACTTGAGCTGAATGGTGTAAAGCCCTCTGCAACACACTTGAAGCTTATATGAAATAAAGCAGCAACAGCTGTAAAACTCAACTGAAGTTTCACCCTGTAAAGCCTTAGAATGAGCCCACGGAGGCCACAGTGTTGCACTGTCATGTTTCTAGTCCAGATCAAATAAAGCAAACACCGGCTAGATTTGATCGTAGTTTCGCCTACACACTTGGAAGGGGACGGTGCAATGAGGTGTTTGCAACCTGCAAGCTCAGTGCTACGTGCCACTAAATCCTACACACTGGTCCTTTAATAGTGATTTTTCCTGGCGGGATGTTGAATCATGAATCATTTCAGTGATATTTCAAAGCACCTCTTCTTCAATGGATATTTTTTTTTATCAATATTCAGGGCATTTTAAAAAGTCTTCAGTGGAAAAGGTAGAGGACACAGAGGGATAGATCAATGATCTAAAGCATAATTTAACATGTATTCTTTTTAAAGTTTATATATTCTTTTTAAACACTGCAAAGGAGTGAAAAAACAGCGCGTCGTGTCCACTTTGCTTCACAGGGACGAATTTGCATTGCGTGATTAGGTGATCGACATATTTCTCTGACATCCTTGTGTCAGACAGCACATTTGCAAAGTCTTTGCAGGCCTTAATGAATATTGAGTGGTCTATCTCTTTTGCCTCCCAATTAATGAATAGATGTTGGTAATTATTTGACCAATGCCTCTCTCTCATGACATGTCCCATATCCATCACTAAGTTAAAAATAAATTAAAATCAATACAGCCGGCAGACTCTTAGGACAGTGTCAGTGCTTCCTATGGAGGGACCCATGCAGGTCTGAATAACAACTATTGATCCTCCTTGAGGAATATTCTCTTTTATCACCTCCCCTTCTTTACATGCACACGCATGCACACACACAAGATAAGTGTTTCTTTTTCCTCTTTTCTCATAGTTACATACATTGGCAGCCGCTGACAAAACCCCATCTTGTTTGTTCTTATCGCCCCCATCCCGCGATAAAGAATGCAAAAAGATCGGAAAGTCGAAAACAAAAAAAAGAGGCAGCGCTGTTGCCGATTAAAGCTGGCACCGGTTGTGATTTATATTTCAGACGACTCCCTCTCCTCTCCTGTCCCCGTGTCTCCGTCCCCTGTGTGGTAGGTGGCCATTGTGTAAACAGCTCCTTGAAAAACAAATGGCTCCCTAAATCGTTGTAAAGAGCTGTGGCAGCTCGATCCGAACGGAGGCCCGCGGAGAGAGGGGACGGGGAGATAACGTGTGTCAGCAAACATTGACTGGGCTTTATCACAATGAGGTTTCTGTGTTGGAGGAGCTAAGAGGCTGGACGGCTAATCGTCCTCCACAGAGAGCACACATTCCTACAGGTCAGGGCTCAGGGTTATATCTGTGTGTGTTTGTGTGTGTACACTCTGAGAAATAAGTGTGCTAACTAGAACCATAAAGGGTTCTTAGGGTTGTCCCCATAGTAGAATACTTTCTGGTTCCTGGTAGAAGCTTTTACACAGGTTCCATTTGGAATGCTTTCAGAGAGTTCTAGCTAGAACTCAAAATAAAGGGTTATACCCAGAACCATCTGTGAAAGGTTCAACCCATACCAACCTAGGAGAGGTTCTACTTCCATGGCATAATGGTTCCACCCAGAACACTCCCTGACTGTTCTATCCAGAACCTTTCCACCTTTTAAGGGTGCTAAAAAAGAGCCTACCCAGGGGGTTCTACCAAGACCCTTTTTATATTCCAAGGGTTTTTATCAAGAATTCACCTAGGGGAGTTCTACTGAGAACCCTATAATATTCCAAAGGTTTTATCTGGAACCCACACAGGAGGTTCTATGGAAAACCCTTTAATATTTCGAGGGTTTTATTTTAAACCCACTCAGAAGGTTCTATCAAGAACCTTTTTACATTGCAAAGGTATTATATAGAGCCCACCCAGGGGAGTTCTACCAACAACCCTCTCATATCATGGTACAAGGAACCTTTGACGAATGAGTTCTTCAAGGATTTCAACAATACTTGAAGAACTGTCTTCCAAAAAGGTTCTTTGGATTAAAAGGGTTCTTAATGCATCTGTAGGTCCTACATAGAACCCTTGACAAACCCTCTCTCCAAAAAAAAGTTCTTCAAAAGCAAATAGATCTTCAGGAAGAACCTTTTTGAAACCCTCTTTTCCATGAGTGTAGAAGGACTTTTGGTATGTTTATGCTCAGACGAAGAGAAAAATGCAATTTTGTCAGTTTTTTTCCTAGTACACCCCCGACCTCCTGCCTCCACACTAACTTTGCACGAAGTGACCTGCGATAAGCCCGACGGAAAAGCGGTGTTTGCAGTTATAACTGTGATGACTATTTGTTTACCCTTATCTAAACTGTGCGATAAATCACAGCCGAAAAGTAACATCTGGCGTGGTCGGAGTCGGAGAGGAGAGGAGAGGAGGACTGTGTGTGTTTTGTGTTTTTTTTTTTTTTTTTCAAATGGAGGGGTCACACTCTCAGCTGCCGGAGGAGAGGGTGAGAGTTTACTGCTCAAGGACAGACGAGGGAATTAAGTTTCACACAAGCATGAAGGGGTTTACTCTCTTAACAAACGACATCCGAGGAGAAAGACACACTAAAAGCACTCAGGGTGATTCCGCTTCAGTTGTGAGGTTAGCCTGGAGGCATCTTTTCATCTCGGTTCATGACTCGGGAGTTTTGCCCCTAGTGTCTCTTTAAGTGTTTTCTGCTCTGTTCTTCTAGGGCACCCGTACCTCAGTGCAATAACACCCCGTCTGTCTCCCTCTGCTTGTCCACTCAGCTGCAGTTACAGAGCCCAGCCAACAGATGTCAGCCTTTCCAGTTGATTTCCCTCTCAAATACACTGGTTTTAAAAAAAACAGTGCTTGTCAGTGCATTCAAATCCACAGCCTCAAACACTACACTGAGACTTTAGAGAATTAGCAATGCAGAAGACACGCTGGTCTGAGATTTACTTTGATATACATCATGTATGTTAATGTAATTCTTTATTGATCCCCCCAGGGGAAAGTCTCTTTTTTGCTTCGTCCCAATGGGGGAGGTCAGAGAGCGGGGTCAGATGCAGCGTAACCCCCCTACCTCACCCCGGAGCTGGTAGGGACCAAGTGTCTTGTTCAATGACACTTCAGCAGGATGAATGCGTCCTGACACGGGGGTTTGAACCCTGCTCATGTGATTGAAAATAGCCTATGGACAATGCCACCTTTCCATCACACAAGCAAATGAAAAACAATCAGTGGTGCTGAATGTTAGTGTACACCAGGGAACTGAAAAAAGTATAGAGCCAAAGTACTGGACATTTTTATTTCTTGTTATGTTACAAAATTTGCATTGCGCTTTTTACAGACATGAGTCACAAAGTACTTTACAAAAGCATTAAACAACATACAAAAACAGTCTGAGTTCAAACTTTTTGAAATAAGTGTCTCTGTACTTGACAACAGACATAACCAATGTTTGTGTTAATTAACCTACTAATAATATAATGATCTTATAACAAACAATGTAAACGGCCATAAACTTAGAATGTTATCGGCTTTTTAAAATGAAATCACAATTGCTGCATCCGAAATTTCATACTATCCACTACATACCATCGTTCAACATCCTTTTGTGTAAATGACATCCAGACATACAACACATACATGGAGATATGTAACCATGTTAACCATGCCAATAATTGACTAATTTTAAAATATATATTACACCTAGCAAAGTGAAACCTTACTTAGATTCATACTGAAGCGTTATTGACGTTACCTTGCCTACTGCATTGCACTGTGGGATATTTATGTCGGCATTGTGTCCAGTGCTTGCATGCTGTAATATTTCCCCAGAAATTGCATGCACCTTGTCTACAATTGGTTTCATGCTAAGGTTTTGGACATTTTAAAATATCTCACTTAAGCAATATCACACGAGAGGGAGTGCTGTGTTTGTAAATATCAGCACTGGTGTGATTCGGTCGTAGGCACGAGGCCGCAGGCCGAGTGCCGCAGACAATCACACCTGCTGATATTTACAAACACAGCACGACGTCGAGTGTGATATTGCTTTTATACAACAGTACTACAAGCACATTTTCAGTGGTTAACGGTAATAAACAACAAGAGATTATGA